>JAPFFP010000014.1:113175-151806 GCA_026153255.1 Solanum medicagineum
AGACGCATTCCCCACTCAATTTTTCCCCCGATCAGGAATATGAAGTCGAATTTTTGATATCATGCACGGATTTTGAGATATATGAAAATTACAATTTTGGGCACTTCCGAGGAACATTTTCGGGAACTTTTGGGGTCGTTACAGTGAATCCACTAGTATTGCAAGGGTATAGCATAGTCCTATGGTGGCACATAGTTCAAGGAAAGAAGAAAATCCTCCATCCATCGGTGCTAAGTCTAATCCCATGGATTACTTATAATAATCATACTTTAGTAACTTATGAGAAACTTAGAATCATGACATGAGTAGCTCTAAAACATCCTTGACCTCTAATGGTTAGCCCAACTTCAAACATAAGAATAGTTCATCATCAACCATTACCCTTGCATCAACATCAAAATTAAAGGGCTCACAAGAGGTAAAATCTTTAAGAAAGGTCATAAACCCGGCTTTACAACATCATCAACATTTCCATGTGTTAAACATATCTTTAGAAAGCTCATAATCATCATAGAGTCATTGGATCATAAATCAACCAATAGATTATCAAAACCTAAAGAATTCTTAACAAGGCATTTTATCAAACACTTGGCGAGTGTGTAATGCTAGTGTTAAACCATGCAATTCAAGAGTGAAATCATGATACAAAATTCATTGTAAAACCATTAATAGGTACTTGGTAACACCCTCAAGCAATATACATCAAAACCCTTCATCAAATCTCACATAGATTCATAGCTCAAAGCATGCTAAAACAATCACACTTTCATGAAACGCCAACATAGTATCCACTTAAATTCATAATAGATAAGACCCACGAGTTAATCAACTTCAAATCATGCAATTTTAGGTAAAGGGAAGCTTGGGTATCATGGGTGAAAGGAACCCATGAAAGAAACCCACATACCTTTGCTTAGGGAGTTTCTTGAAGAAGATTTGAAATGGAGGCTTGAAGAATGAATGAATCCTTAGATCCAGATGAGTTTTGGGACACTTGAATCTTGAGGAGGACTTGGGGCTTGACTTGGTTTCCTTGAATTCCAACAAGACTTCTTGACAACCTTGAGAATGGACGGAGAATTTGATGAAATTGTGGTTGGTTTTTAGGGCTCAAAATGGCTTGACAATGAGGGATTTTCGTGTATATAGGTATAGCATTAATACCCAATTGCACTAGAGTAAAAAGAACAATTTTTGGAAATTTTTGAACAAGTCCGCGTTAGGTCCGGGACAGCTACTATTTTTGCGAAGTTTCACCAAAAATTATTTTTCTTGGCACGGAAAAAGTATACCTTGTAGGTTCTCATTTTCCCACACAATTTTTCCCTTCAATAAAAATATGAGGTTGCATTTGTGAAATTCTGCACGGATTTTGAGATATTGAAAAAAAATGCATCATAGGGTCTTTTCGAGCTACGTGGCGGGGTGTTTAAATATCCTCGATTTGAGATAAAAGGGAATTACGATTATTGTGGCATTCCTAGGCAATTCTAGGGTGTGTCAATATCTCCCCCTTCGGAACATTCCCCCGAATGTCAAAGAAACGTACAAGAGAAGAGTAATCATAAAGAGACCAGGCCTAACAAGAATGCAACAACACACTTAAAACACCATTTTAAAATCTCAACATAAGTCTAAAATCACCATGAACCTTTTCAATGTAAACATGGATGCATGCAAATGACTTAGGGGCTGGAACATAAGACATGAAATCACAAAAAGGGTTTGATATGATACGATACACTTGAATAGAATGGAAGAGGCATGGATATCGCTTTTCCATGCCCACTCCAGCTCCCATGAAGCACTATTGACTTGGTGATTCTTCCAATGGGCCTTGACGAACACTACGTCCTCATCAATCAACTTCTTCATCCCTTCCATCCACTACCTCCACCAGGACCTTCTCCTAAGACAACTTATCCCCCACAACACCCACAACCTCAAAGAGTTCTATGACATTAGAATCACCAACACATCCCCTCAATCCAAAAGCATGAAAATCGGACAAACCATAACCATATCCCTAGGAAATTCCAATCGTTAAGCAACCTTACTAACCCTACTCTACATCCTACAAGGGATCACAATTCTAAACTCAATTGTCAACCTTAATTACACACAGTCCACTTGGTACCATAAACCACTATCTCACCCTTGGGAGACAACCTCCACTCTATCATCTCTCCACCCAAAACTTCCAACCCTAATAAGATGGAATGAAGGACTTGCTTAATCTAGACCTCTCCAACCAAAGAAGATTTTGAACCATCAAGAATACTACCCTAGTCACCTCTTTGCCACCACCATCAACACATGCTAGGCCACTTAGAGCACTGACCATAACATAAGCCTTGCCAGGGAAATTAATGAACACTCATATCATAATCCTTAAAGAGTTCTAACCACCTTCTTGTTATTTTGTAATCACACCTATCATATTTAGCGAACAACCCCTCATCATCCAAGACTTGCAACACTACCCCCAAATGATTCACAAGCTCCAATTAAATCAATGCACCACCATTAGCTACCACCACCAACATGTCAAGGTAGGGTTTTAAGACCCTATTCATGAAACCCATAAACAAAGCTAGTGCATAAGACAACCAAACAACTCCAACAATATTCAAATGCTCACGCCTAGTCCAAAAAGACACTTAGGAATATCACCTACCCTCATCCTCGCTTGGGAATATAACCCGAACCAAAGATCAAGCTTAGAGAAGTGACTAATCCATTATAGTTAACTGAATAGATCGACAATTCTTAACCATCATATTACAACCATATGGGTTCTACACTAATTGAAAGCATGATATGCATGTAACCAATCCACCCCAAGACCTCCAAACCCACCATGCCAAGCTCAACAAGACCACAAAACAACACCTCATGCAAATGGGGAAACCCCTATAGACCCCTCCTAGCTACAATAGACTCACATAACCCTCTAGGACACTCACATGTGTCCTATTAGCACAAAGAAATAACACAAGAAGTAGCAACTCACATACCTATCAAATCACCCTACTCAAAACGTCGATCATAACAAAGGCCTTTCTTAGGGTCAACTAAGTCATAGGAGAAGCAATAAAAGGGAACCTATTCACAAACTCAAGTAATAGCCCACTAAGTCCAAGAAGCTCCTAATATCCGATGAAGTGAAGGTCTAGGCTAATATCTAATCACCTTTGTCTTACTAGGGTCCCCCTTAATACCATCACCCTGGCACCACACGACCTAGGAAGACAACTTCTTACAACCGAAACTCCCATTTCTGCTATTTAGCATCCATCTTTCTTCCTTAAACTTTGTAATCCTACCCTCAAATGACTCACATGCACTTCCTCACTTAGGGAAATGAACCATCATACCAAAATCACCATAAACCTAATAGAGCAGGGACTAAAGTCTTATTCATGAGACTTATAGGTATAGTTGGTATACTCGTCAAACGAAAAGAAAGGACCCCAAATTCAAAATATCTAAAACGATAGAAAATACCTTAGGTTAAACACCCCTAACTCTCTCAAGATGATGAATGAAGCCCTTAGGGATCAATTGTACCTTAAGACAAGAAATAGACCTACCTTCTTTACTACCCAGTTGACAACCTCCCACTCAAAGACGGGCTCCTAGGCAGTCGGATTCTAACTCTAAGAGTTCTACCATCCATGAAGACCCAACATGCATGCAACCATTCCATCTCATGTATGACATCAAATCCACCACATCTACTCAAACAAGTCACAAGGCAAGACTTAATGCAATACGAACCCAGATCAACACCTATGAACCTTCTAGCAACAATACACTCGATAAAAAGGATAGACACCAAAGGTTCATATAACAACTGGGGACATACAAAAAGTCCACTAGCAACCAAAAGTAATAATAAAAGGAAATAGTACAACTTGGATCCATCAAAAATTAAAACCTTCAACTTACCTTCCTTCGCCTTTCTCTTTGATGTGGCATGATCAACTAGAAGAGCAAAGAACAATCGTTAGGGGGGAAAACTTACTCCAACTCTATAGCACGTCTTAGAACATGAAGAATGGAAACATTTCCTAACATGTCTCACAAACTCCTACTTATAGTTATGATACACAACACAACCATGAATAAGATTCTAATCGAAGTGGTGTGTTGGACTCCAAAGATCTAACAACCTAGTGCTTTGATACCCTTTTTGTCACGACCCAATCCTAGGGCGTAGATGTGACCGACGAATGAGGAACCTGAAGGGACCGCAAATAAGCCTCATAGCATATCTTTACACATCCTTAGTCACGGAAGTAATTAGAATGATAAAAAGAGATAAACATGAACAAGGGGAATTGGGACTAAGGGTAAACTTCCATATCATAAACATCAAGAAACAAGAGATTCAAGACTTATAGCATAGATACAACACATGTCCAACAACACCTCTATTACATAGATAAGAGTGGGGGCCAAGATAATCAATTGGGCTTACCCTCATAGTAATGACAATAAGTTTTCCAAAATATACAAGATGTAGTCTAAAAATAAGCATGATAAAAGATAGATATTGTCCCTGGATGAGGACTCACTAAAAGCTAACTTGAACATCCCGTCTAGCCACGTGGGGGAGGAGATGATCAAATGGAGCTTTGGTTCCTACATGGTAACATCATGTAGGCATAGAGTATGCGTTAGTACGTTTGAATATACTAAGTATGTGGCATGCAATGCAACAAGAGATAGGCATCATAATCAAATTGCATAATTATAAGCAATAGATAGCATAATAACAATATGATATGTATGAACTATGCTTAAGTAAATCATTCTCTATAAATCATTAATCCTAAATAGAACATAATATATAAGTATGGGAAGAAACCTCAACTGACATAACATAAGACCAAGCGAGCTACAACTTAGAATCCCTATGATTACCCCTCACCGGTAAAGAGGTGGTCTACTTGCCAAGGTAAACCATACATCAAACTTAAGGGAACATGAACCAATTTCATATAAAGTGACCTTCTTTATGGAAACATCACCCAATTTCGGAAAGGATTTCATTAAGAACTTCACCTTATGGGAACACAACCCAATTTCGGGAAGAACCACAAGAGAAAGTGTTCTAGCTGGATCCACTAGTATTGCAAGGGTATAACATAGTCCTATGGTGGCACATAGTTCAAGGAAAGAGAGAAAACATTATATCCATCATTACTAAGTCTAATCCCATAGAAACTTATAATAATCATGCTTTAGTAACTTATGAGAAACATAGAATCATGAAACGAGTGGCTCTAAAACATCCTTGACCTCTAATCTTAAGCCCAACTTCAAACATAGGAATAGTTCATCATCAAACATTACCTTTGCATCAACATCAATATTAAAGGGCTCACAAGGGGTAAAATCTTTAAGAAGGGGCTTTAAGTTGGCTTTACAGCACCATCAACATTTCCATGAGTTAAAAGTATCTTTAGAAAGATCATAATTATCTTAGAGTCACTTGGATCATAAATCAACCAATAGATCATCAAAACCTAAAGAATCCTTAAAAAGGCATTTTATCAAACACTTGGCAGGTATGTAATGCTAGTATAAAACCATGCAATTCAAGAGTGAAATCATGACACAAAATTTATTGTAAAAGCATCAATAGGTACTTGGTAACACCCTCAAGCATTATACTCAAAACCCTTCATCAAATCTCATAATAGATCTTACATTCATAGCTCAAAACATGTTAAAAAACAATCTAACTTTCATGAAACCCCAACATAGTGTGTAGTAAAATTCATAATAGATAAGACCCATGAGTTAATCAACTTTAATTCATGCAATGTTAGGTAAAGGGAAGCTTGGGTATCATTTGTGAAATGAACTCATGAAAGAAACCCATATACCTTGACTTCGGAGAGTTTCTTGAAGAAGATTTGAAATGGAGGCTTGAATATTGAATGAAATCCTTAGATCCGAATCAGTTTTGGGACACTTGAATCTTGAGGAGGACCTGGGGCTTGACTTGGTTTCCTTGAATTCCAACAAGACTTCTTGAAAACCTTGAGAAAGGATGGAGAATTTGATGAAGATTTGGTTGGTTTTTAGGGCTCAAAACGGCTTGACAATGAGGGATTTTCATGTATATAGGTATAGGGTTATTAACCAATTGTCCTAGAGTAAAAAGAACAATTTTGGAAATTTTTGAACTAGTCCGCGTCAGGTTCGCATCGGGGACAGCTACTGCTTTTGGGAAGTTTCACCAAAAATTATTTTTATTTGCATGGACAAATTATACCTTGTAGGTACTCGTTCTTCCACACAATTTTTCCCTCTGAATAAGAATATAAGTTCAGATTTGCAAAATCCTGAACGGATGTTGATATATTGAAAAAAAATGCATCATAGGATCTGTCCGAGCTACGTAGAGGGATGTTTAAATATCATCAGCTTGAAATATAAGGGAATTATGATTATGGGGGCATTCCAGGGCAAGTGTGGGATATTTCAATCAAGAATCTTTTCTCTCGAGCCATCAACACAAGGCACAACCTACCTTGGTATCTAAGAGTACTGTCTCTCCCTTGGGAGAAAACCTCTACCTTACCACCCTTTACTAATGCCTTCAATTCCGACAAAGCAGGGTGAAGACCTTACTTAGCTTTCACCTCCTACCCCTATGAATATTTAGAGCCATCAACTACCACAACACCCCCATTATCCACCTCTTCCAACCTAACTCCCAATCTAGCGAACCGATGGACCTCCCAAGCCACCCCTTTGCCACCATCATCAACATGTACTAGGCTACCATGGACACCCTACTCAATGCATCGGCCACCACATTAGGCTTACTGGGATGATAACACACACTCATATCATGGTCCTTAAGAGTATGTTCTAACCACCTTCTTTCTCTCAAGTTGATATCTTTTTGAAAGAAGATATATTGGAGACTCTTATGGTCGGTGAACACATCAAAATACACCAAATACAAATAGTGACGCGAAATTTTCAAAGTAAAGACTACGGCTGCTAATTCAAGATCGTGGCTAGGAAAATTCTTTTCATGCACTTTGAGTTGTCTAGAAGCATAGGCTATCACCTTACCATTTTGCATTAGAACACAACCCAAACCAACCCTAGAAGCATCACAATACACAACGAACCCTTCTAGCCTTTCCGGTGTGACAATATAGGAGCGAACACAAGCTTGTATTTCAATGTTTGGAAACTCTCTCACACTCATCGGTCCACAAAAATTTGGATTTCTTTTGAGTCAACTTGGTCATAGGAGAAGCAATAGAAGAGAACCCATTCACGAACCTCCACTAGTAACTTGGTAAGCCCAAGAAGCTCCTAATATCCTATGGGTTCAATGGTCTAGGCCAATTTCTAATCACATTCTTCTTTTTAGGATCCACCTTAATACCATCTCCCGACACTACATGAACTAGAAAGGCAACCTCCTTCAACAAAAATTAACACTTTTCATACTTAGCATACAACTTCTTTTCATTGAATCTTTGTGGCCCTACCCTCAAATGACCCATATGCTCCTCCTCACTATGCGAATAGATCAAAATATCATCAATGAAGACCATAACAAATAAATCAAGTTAGGGTTTAAAGACCCCATTCATAAGATCCATGAAGATAGCCAGTGCATTGGTCAACCCATAAGACGTCATAACACTCATAATGCCCACACCTAGTCTATAAAGTCATCTTGGGAATATCGCACTCCCTCACTTTCACTTGATGATACTTGGACCAAAAATCAATCTTAGAGAAGTGACTAGCCCCTTGTAATTGGTCAAACAAATCATGAATCCTTGGAAGAGGATACTTATTCTTTATGGTGACCCTATTGAGTTGCCGATAATCAATACACATTCTAAGTGACCCATCCTTCTTCACAAACAACACCGGTGCACCCGAAGGTGATTGGCTAGGCCTAATGAAACCCTTGTCCAACAAATCTCTCAGTTTCTCCTTCAAATCCTTTAACTTCGCCGAGGCTATATGGTAAGGGAGAATAGAAATGGGTTGAGTATCGAGAAGGAGGTATACACCCAAATCTATTTCCCTTTCTGGAGGAACACCGAGAAGGTCATGTGGAAAGACATCAAGGAAGTCATTTACAATCAAAACCGATTCTATAGGAAGGACCTTGGACGCCACATCTCTAACCCTCACAAGGTGATAAGACACCCCTTAGAGATCAACTTATGGGCTTTAATACAAGAGATGAATATACCCTTGACCACCGCATATGATGTCCCACTCAAGAACAGGTTCATTTAAGAATTGGAATTTGACCCTATGGGTTGTACAATCAATAGAGGCATATGTTATCAAACAGGACAAATCCATGTCACTAATCAACATATTGGACCGGCATTCCTAACTCACCAAATTAGATACACACATCACGAACTTGTTCATTCTAGACCTTGGGTTGGCAACCAAGTGGGGAGCATATTTAGAGAGTTGATTGAACTTGAGGGCATACTCCCTCACACTCATAGACCATTGTCTCAAGTTCATAAATGCCACCATCTTGGCCTCGCTAAGCTCAAGAAGGAAGAACCGATTAAGGAAATTAGCCTTCAACTCCTCCCAAAGCAACACATTATTGATTCCCTTCTCCTCTTTCCATTGACTAACCATATTTGTGTTACCTCTTTGAGCTGGTAGGCCATCAACTCCACTTTGTCTTCTGATCTAACACCCATGATAGCTAATACCTTGTATGCCTTATCAGTGAACTCTTGAGGGTCCTCATCTACCTTAGACCCATAGAATCCCGGTGGGTTCATCCTCATAAAATCCCTCACCCAAGATGCCAGTGTAGGAGCATGAGGGGCATGGGCCCTTTAGTTGGCTTGGTTAGCCACAACTTGTGCTAGAAAAGTGAGATCATCCTAGAGCTCACCATGAGTCGTTGTCCCTCTGGAGTTCGGGCTCTCCTTCCTCTTGTGTTAGGCATGATCTAGTATAGCGAAGAATAATCATCAGGTGGGAAAACCTTACTTTAACTCTATAGAACAACTTAGAAAATGAAGAAGTGAAGTATTTCCTAAAGTGTTTCATAGCCTTTTGCTCATAGTTGTGGTGCATAACACAACCACGAACAAGACTCTAATCGACGTGGTGTGTTGGATACCGAGGACCGTTTACAACCTAGTGCTCTCAAACCAAGTTTGTCACGATCCAAGCCTAGGGGAGAGACGTGACACAGCGAATGGGGAACCCCAAACAAAGCTCTGAACATATCATTACACATCATTAGTCATGGAAGTAATTAAACAACATAATAAGAGTAGAAATAAGGGGAAAATCTTTAAAGGGATACTGTCATAACATAAACGTCAAAAAAAAAATGAGTCAAGGTTCAATACATAACATGTCCAACATTACCTTTACTACATAGATAAGACCGGGGTTCAAGAAAGCAACCGGACTCACCCTCATAGTCAATACATACATACATAAAAGAAAGATAGTCTTAGTACATAGCGTGAGACCATAGAGATTGTCCCCAGAATAGAGGATTCACCAACTAGCTTAAGAGAAATCGTACTAGCCACGTGGAGGAAGATGCTCAAGTGGGGCTCTATTTCCTACATGGTGACATCATGTAGGCATAGAGTATGTGTTAGTACATTTGAATATACTAATTATGTAGGATACAATGCAAAAAGAGATAAGCAACATAATATAATCGAAATGCATAAGCATAGACAATAGGTAGCATATAATAATATGGCATGCATGGAAGATGTTTGAAGTAAATCATGCTTATATAAAAGATTATACATGTGCAAAAAGAGGCCATCATTATAGAGTTCATAGTCTATTGAGGTACCAATCCCTTAATTGGTTGGTTGATCATCTCTAGCTACCACCCATGGCAATTGAAGAACAAACCCCTCAACCCGATTATAAAGGTTCAAACCCCTTGATTGGTTGGTGGATCGTTGCACCCTACCACCCATGGTGATTGAGGTACAAATCCCTCAACTCAGTTATCTAGGCAAATAAACCTTGATTGGTTAGTGGATCGTTGCAGCGTACCACCCATGGTGATTGAGGTACAAACCCCTCAATTCGGTTATCAAGGTACAAACCCCTCGACATGGTTACCCGGGCTCATAACCCCCGAGTGGGGCATGTCAATTTCCAACACAATATAGGAGAATATCATATACATACATCCCTTTCATCATCATAAAGTCATTCATCTCATAACACATGCACTGAACCTTCAATTCCACAAGAAATAATAACCGGATATTTTATCAAACACTTGATGGGTGTGCAATGCTATTGTAAAACCATTCAATTAAAGAGTGAAATCATGCAAGAAACCTTAAAGTAAATCATCCCACCAATACTTGGTAACACTATCATACAATATACATCAAAACCCTTTATCAAATCTCAAGATAGATCTAAGACTCATAGTTCAAAACATGCATAAACAATAATACTTTTACAAAACCCCAACATAGTTCATAGTTAAATTCATAATAGAAAAAAGTCATATGTAAAATCAACTTAGAAACATGTATTTTAGGTAAAAAGGAAGCTTGGACACCATGGGTGAAAGGAACCAATGGTTGAAACCCATACATTGACTTTGGAGAATTCCTTGAAGAAGATTTGAATGGAGACTTGAAGCTTGGATGAATTCCTTAAGATCTGAAAGTGATTTGGACACTTAAATTATGAGAGAAATATTAGTCTAAGTGTTTAAGAGTGTATTGGGAAATGTCTTGCATGATATGAAGGTAAAATATGGCTAAGTATAGGTATTTTCAAGCATGGGAAGACTTAGAGCCAAGATCCAAAAGCCTTGGACCGAGATAAAAATCACTGGAAACAAAATACACAGGTCAGCGTCTGGTCCATGACGTGAACCTATCAAGGAGGCAAATTTTACACTGGTCCGCGATGGCAGCATGTCTCCGTACCATCGCGGATTGCCACTATTTTGCGCAAACTTGGAAAAATCAAATTTCACTACGATTGCTCCAAAATTGGGGTTAGACTATCTCCCACTCAATTCTGCCCCCTGATCAAGAATATGAAGTCGTATTTTTGATATCATGCACGAATTTTGAGACATATGGAAATTACAATTCCAGGCACTTCCGAGGCACATTTGCGGGCACTTTTTGGGGTTGTTTAACATTCATGAATTGGTTAGATTACATGGGGTGCCCTTGTGTATCATTTCGTTTCATAGTGCTTAATTTAATTTACACATTTGGAGGTCCTTCCACAGAGGTCTTGGTACCAAGGTTAAGCTTAGTACGACATTTCACCCTTAGACAGATGACCAAGTTGAAAGAACTATCCAAACTCTTGAGGATATGCTTAGAGCTTGTATTTTGGAGTTTAAAGGTAGTTGGGATGCTCATCTTCCACTGATTGAGTTTGCTTATAATAATAGCTATCATTTTAGCATTGGTATGGCTCCTTTTGAGGCCCTCTATGGTAAGCGTTGTAGATCACCGGTTGGGTGGTTCGAAGTGAGAGAGATGGAATTGTTGGGTTTGTATCTGGTCATGGAGGCTATGGAAAAGGTAAGTTTGATTAGGGAGAGGTTGAAAACAGATCAAAGTCGTCAAATGTCCTATGCCGACGTGAGGAGAAGGGAGCTTGAATTTAAAGTTGGTGATTGGGTCTATTTGAAGGTCTCGCCCATGAAGGGTGTGGATCATTTTGGTAGGGTAAATTGAGTGCAAGATTTGTGGGTCCTTATAGGGTATTGAGGAGGACTGGTAAGGCAGCCTATGAGTTGGATTTGCCTAGTGAAATGGACTTGGTTCATCCGGTCTTTCATGTATCCATGTTGAGGAAATGTGTGGGTGATCTGAATGTTATTGTTCCATTAGATGTTGTAGGTGTTGTTGAAGACAACATGACTTATGAATTGTTTCCAATAATCTTGGATAGACAAGTGAAGAAATTGTGGAACAAGGATTTGGCTTCCATTAAAGTGCTTTGGAAGAATTAACAAGTCGAAAGTGCTACATGGAAAATCGAAGCGGACATGCAAAAATGATATCCCTATCTCTACCATTCTACTCAAGCCTAAGGTACTAATTCTAAGTCTTCTATGTGATTTCATGTCTCATGTATCATCCCTTTATTTCATTGCATGCATTCCAGTTTATGTTGACAAGTTCATGGTGATTTTGACACTTATGTTGAGATTTTGAAACGATGTTTAAGTCATTATTGCATTCGTTTAGAGGCTGATTTATTCGTGATTACTCTTCTTATATATAATTCTTTGATATTCGGTGATGAATTTTCCGAGGGGGACATATTCAAATGACCTCGAATAGTGCTCAAAAGTATGCCTCGGAAGTGCTTGGAATCGAAATTTTTATATATCTCAAAATTTGTGCGTGCTATCAAAAATATGACTTCATATTCTTGATCAGGGACAAAATTGAGTGGGAAATAGGTCTAAACCTGATTTTTAAGCAACTGTATCAAAATTTAAAAATTACAAAATGCTATTTCCATAGAGGTTTCCGAGGACCAAAGCGCGATGCGCCAAGGGAGCGCCTCTATGTAATTTTGTGGCCAATTTCTTGTTTGGTCCAAGACTTTTGGGTGTTGGGCCTAAGTCTTCCCATGCTTGAAAATACCTATACTTATCCATATTTTACCTTCATATCATACTAGGTATTCCCTAATACTCTCTCAAACACATAGACAAATATTTCACCCAAAATTCAAGTGCCAAAACTCATTCCGGATCTTAAGGATTTCGCTCAAGCTTTAAGTCTCCATTCCATTCTTCATCAAGGAATTCTCTAAAGCTAAGGTATGTGGGTTTCAACAATTGGGTCCTTTCACCCATGGTGCCCAAGCTTCCCTTTTACATAAATCTCATGCTTCTAAGTTGATTTACTTATGGGTCTTGCTGTGAATTGGACAGTGAACTAAGTTGGGGTTTCATAAAAGTGTGACTGTTTAAGCATGTTTTGAGCTATGAATCTTTGACCTATTTTGATATTTGATGAAGGGTTTTGATATAATTTTCAAGGTGGTATTACCAAGTGTTGGTGGGTTCATTTACTTCAAGATTTCTTGCATGATTTCACTCTGTAATTGCATGGTTATACACTAGCATTACACACCCGCCAAGTGTTTGGTAAAATGTCCGGTTAGGGTTCTTAAAGTATTAATGATCAATTGCATGACCTATGACTTGTATGACTTTATGATGATGAAAGAGATGTATATATGTATTGATTTCATGAATAGTATCTATAGTGTTGCAAGTTGACCACGCCTCATCGGGGGGTGGTAGGTGTGAACAACCATGTTTGGGGTTTTGTACCTCAGTTGCCTCGCTCGGGGGGGGAGGGTAGTAGGCCTATGGAACCATGTTGGGGGGTTTATTCCTCAATTGCCTCACTTAGGGGATAGTAGGCCTGTGTAACCATGTTGGGGAATTTATACCTTAATTGCCTCGCTTGAGGTGTAGTAGGCCCGTGCAACATCATTGGGGGATTTGCACCTCCATCACCTTACTGGGGGGTGGTAGGCTCGTGCAACCACGTTGGGGGTTTTGTACCCTAATCACTTTGCCAAGGAGGTGGTAAACCTTGGTTACTAATAATGGTCTCTTCCTACACATGTAATATGTTCTATGGAAGCATTTCTTACTACAAGCATCATTCATGCATGCCATATTGTTATATGCTCATATATTTCTTAACTATGCATTTCGTTTTTGTTGTCTATCTATTCTTGCATTGCATCCTACATACTTAGTACATTCAAATATACTAATGCATACTTCTATGCCTATATGATGTTACCATGTAGGAACCAGAGTTCCATTTGATCATCCTCTTCCCCCACGTGGCTAGTACGATTATTCTCATGCTAATTGGTGAGTCCTCAATTTTGGGGACAATGTCTTTGATCTTATGCTATGTATAAAGACTCTTTTTCCTTTTATTGTATTCTTTGACTATGAGGGTGAGCCCAGTTGCTTGTCTTGGCCCCCGCTAATTTCTATGTTTAGAGGTATTATTGGACAAGTTATGTAATGATACTATGAGCCTTGACTCTCTTTGACTTTTTGATGTTTTATGATATGAAAGATGACCCTTATTCCTGTATTAACCCTTTTTCTATCTACTGTTGTTATTTTATTGCTTCCACGACCAAGGATGTGTAATGATATGTTAAGAGGCTTGATTGGGGTCCCTTCGGGTTCCCCATTCGCCGTGTCACTTCTAGGCCCTAGGCTTGGGTCTTGACACTCAAGGACAAGCTAGTTCAAAGGCTAGGGTTCCAAGGTTTCTTCTTTAAAGCTTCAAGTTCGTTTCCTCCAAGTTTTCCCAAGTTATGTGAGTTGATTTATGGGTATCCTTTCACCTATAAAGTTCCTTTTTAAGTGTTTTATCTTTTCTTTAAGTTCCTTAAGTTAATGTGCATGCTTATGATGATTTCATGATATTTATGTCACTAAATGCTATTTATGATATCCTACAACTATTTTACCAAGTATATATGAATGATTAAACTGTTGATGATGACTGCATGGTGGGTCTCGATGTCGATAAAGGTTGGGAATTTTTGATGGTCCTTAAAAAGAGAAACTTCCTTATGTTCTATGTGATTTGTGATTGTTCCGTGATAAAAGCCTAGACCACCTAGTTTTCAGGTAAAGCTTTATATGGTTTATGAATATGACTAGGGCATTAAAGAAGATCTTTAAAGTTGAGTTTATCGAAAGATGCAAGTATGATGACACTTGTCCTAAAGATGTTATGGTAGGTCCCCAAGATAATAGAACAATCATCACTTGATGGTTCCTAATATAAGTTCTAGCTACTTTTATGATTGCTACTTATGATTCTAAACTATGTTTTAAATATTCTGTGGGATGACTTAACACCGAGAGGACTTGAGATTGGAACTTATTTTGTTAATTGAGGTATGACCCCTAAAAGCTAAATCTCAATGTCCCTAACTATTTACTACCATAGGAGCCCTTGTAGCTAGGCTAGTGGATCCACAGCCCATACGTTATGAAAGATACAATTGTAAGTTACTAAGTTTTGCATATCTATCTTGGCAAGTAGATTCCCCTTTTCCCAATGGAATGAGTGCATTGGTATTTTACCAATTGAAGGAGTTCATTGGATTTAATGTAGTACCTTGGTCTTATTGTCGGTTATGGTCTATTCCTACAAGTTTTATGAGCATATGATATGTTTTCATTAGGTGTGCTTTCTTATACATTGACTCTTACTCATATTGAACCATATTCCTTGTGCATACTTAAGGTCACTTAATGTATCTTTTATTTTATATATACTCATATGTTATATTTAAGAATGATGGCATTGTAATTTCACCCATGCATTGCTTCTCACATACTTAGTACATTCAAATGTACTAATGCATATTTTGCCTACATGATTTAATCATGTAGGGACAGGTACTTCTCTATCAGCTCGTGGCTAGCACTCAACGTTCAAGACTACCACTTTTGTTTGTGGTGAGCCCTTAGTTCCGAACTCTTCCACTTTTCATTGTATCATGTATCTTAGTTTTATTTTGAGACGATGCACGTGTAGTCCTCTAAGGCATTTACTTTCTATGTTGTACTATTATGGTTTTTCTATATTTGATAGAGACCGACCATTACCGGTCCCGTCTGTCGATGATGTTGGTATGCCTGTGGACAAAATGATTGTTAGTTATTTCCACTGCTTTTTAATGTTGCTTTATTGCTAAAATGGCCCATAGTCCCTTTTCCTTTGTTTTTCCCAAATTGTTTCTCTTAAATGCCTATGAATGCTTAAGATGGCTTGGTGAGATGCCTTCGGGTATCTCATTCGACGTGTGATGACTAGGCCCCTAGGTCGAGTCATTACACATACGTTATAACCTTGTCATGTAGCATTAGCACACAACCCAAACCGATATGATACGCATCAGAATACACCACAAACCTATCTAAACCATCTGGTAGTATCAAAACAGGGACTGATGTAAGCCGATCCTTCAAAGTCTGAAAGATCTTCTCACACCACATGTTTCCATAAGAATTTGTCCTTCTTTTGTGTCAACTTGGTCAACTGTGAAGCAATGGATGAAAAACCCTCAACAAACCTCCAATAAAAAAGGCCAACCCAAGAATACTTGAAATATCTGAAGGAGACAACAATCTAGGCCAATGCTTCACCGCCTCGATCTTCTATGGATCACCTTAATACCATTACAGGATACCATATTACCAAGGAAGGCTGCCTCATGCAACCTAAACTCACATTTACTGAACTTGAAAACTAATTTCTTGTCTTTGAGGTCTGGATAACCAACCTCAAGTGATCCATATGTCCTCGTTCACTCCGAGAATAAACCAAAATATCATCAATGAAGATAACCACAAAAGTATCAAGGAATAGTTTGAACACCCGATCCATGAGATTTGTAAACACCATCAAAGCAGTAGTCAACCCAAAAGACATCACAACGAACTTAAAGAGCCCATACGTAGTCCGAAAAGTTGTCCTGCGAATATCACATTCCCTTACCCTCAACTTACGACAACCGAAATGAAGATCAATCTTGGAGAAGTGAGTAGTACCCTGCAATTAATCAAACAAGTCATCAATCCTTGATAACAGGTACTTATTCTTTATATTCATTTTTTTTAATTGTCGATAATTAACACACATTTGAAGTGACCTATTCTTTTTCCTCACAAATAAAACAAAAGCACCCTATTAGGATATACTTAGGCTAATGAAGCTCTTTTCCTACAAATCCTTGAACTGATTCTTCAACTCCTTTAATTTTGTTGATGTCAGATGGTAAGGAAAAAATAGGTTGAGTATCAGGAAAAAGATCTATCCCAAAGTCTACTTCGTTTTAGGGACGAATACCAAGCAAATCTTCGGAAAGACATTTGAAAACTCATTAACCACCAAAACCGCTCAAGAGTAAGAAGCTCAAACTTAACATCTCTAACCCTTAATATATGATAGATATACCCCTTAGAAATTACTTCCTAGTCTTTAAGATAAGAAACAAACTGATCTTTAAAAGTGGAGTCACTGCCAATCGACTCAAGAATAGGATCATTCAGGACTTGGAATTTGACCATTCGGGTCTTACAATCTATGCAGGCATATGAAGCATGTAACCAATCCATCCCTAGAATGATATCAAAATCCACTATCTCAAGTTTAACAAGATCAAAAGGAAGGATTTTATGCAAAACTGAAATAAGACAACCCAGATAAACTATACAGGCCAAACCAGGCTCACCTGCGAAAGTATAAACTAAGAATGGATCCCTTAATATTTTTGGACTCATACAAAACTTAACAGCCAAGCAAGGAGTGACAAAAGATAAATTTGCACCTAGATCAAGCAAAGCATATACATCAAAATTAAAAACATTCAACATACCAGTCACCACATCCAAAGTCTCTTCCACCTCCTACCTAGAATGTAAAGCATAGAGCATGTTGTTACAAAAAGCATCACCTTGTTGAGCCATTGGCTAGCCTTGACCACTGGAACTATTTGGCCCTATGGATGTCCTCCTTGACCTTTCTTTAAAGCACTAGGACAATCAACAAGCTTGTGCCTCATCTTGCCACACCCATAACAAACACTGGAACCCTTCAAGCATCTACCCAGGTGATTCTTCTCACACTTGTCACACTTAGGATGTACTGGCCCACTTCACCTTATGTCTTGAGGTAAGGTACTCTATCATTGGCAACCCTTGGATTTGAAACTTGGACTTGTAGAAAGTGGCCATTTCCACCACTACTTCTAGAGTTAAAGAATTCCCCATCAAAATAGGCTCTTTTTTAATCCCTCATTCTCTTTTCCTTGAGTTTCTCTCCTTCAATCTGTTCGGCATATATCATGAGTCTAGAAATGTCCATCTCCTCGACAAGTATAGTTGTGTGGCATTCTTTAACAACTAAGTGAGAAATCCTTGAGATAAACTTGTTCATTCTAGCATAGCATGAGGGTCAGCCACTAGTGCAGGAGCATACTTTGACATTTTAGTGAACTTCAGAGCATACTCTCTCACACTTATTCGTCCTTGCTAGAGGTTGATAAACTTGAACTCTTCCCAACCAGCTCTCTATCATCATCCACTCTCTCAATCAACCATTGAGTGGACGACACTTGGTCCACTCCCTTTAATTGATAAGCAGCCAACCCAACCTTCTATTTAGAAGACACTCTCATAATAGCCAACATTTTATAGATCTCATCAATGAATTCCTGGGCATCCTCATCAACTTTGGAACCAAGGAATTCCAAGGTATTCATCTAGGCAAAATATCTCACCCTAGTAGCTGGGGTGGGCACGTGAGGAGGAGCAATAGCCTACCCAACTCGAGGAGCCATAGCTCAGGCCATCGTAGCAATCACAGTCTGGAATTCAGCATTAGTGACTAGCTCTCCCATAGGCTCTTGAAGAGGTTGGTCGTCATTAAGGGGAGCTCGTCTATGTTGAGGTGCTCTTCTTTGAGGCATCGTTTGAAAAGGCAGTAAGGAACATTTGTAAGATTTAGAAAACCTTGGGTCACATTTTATGGCACAACATAAATCATGAAGAAATGAGATATTTCCTAAAATATCTTGTAGCCGCGCACTCATAGATATGGTTCACTTCACACCTATGAATAAAACTTTACATAACGTGGCATGTTGGACTCCAAGGAACATTTGTTAGTTTTAGGAAACCTTCGGTCACAATTTATGGCACAACATAAATCATGAAGAAATGAGACATTTCCTAAATTATCTTGTAGCCGCGCACTCATAGATATGGTTCACTTCACACCTATGAATAAAACTCTACTTAACGCGGTATGTTGGACTCCAAGGACTATTTCAAAACCTTAGTGCTCTGATACCAATTTTGTCATGACCCAAGCCTAGGGCCTAGTCGTAACGCGGTGAATGAGACTCTAAAGAAACCTTGAACTAATCCCTTAGCGTACAGTATAGCATACAAGGTAATAAAAAGGAGAATACATAAGCGGAAGCATACGTTTATCATAACTCATAACCTAAGGAAGATCATAGCATAAGAGTGTGTAAGTCTGAAACTAAGAAAATACATAGGTCCAACAAATGTCTCTAAATCGTGACATAACATGGGGTGCTGATAGGTCTCGGCTTACCTTGAACTTCAATAAAAGTTGTCTCTAATATATAAGCATAGCATCAGATAGAGAAGGTAGGCTTTATCCTTGAAACATGAGGAGTCACCCAATTTAGATCGTCAAAGTATTTAGATCTAGCCATGGGGAATGGTTAATAGGATCGCCTACACCTGCTTATAATATAATGTAGGCATAGAGTATGCAGTAGTGCATTTGAATATGCTAACTATGCGGGCATGCCATGTGAAATAGGCATGATAAAATTTGCATTTAAATATTAGATAACAAGGGCACATATATATAGAAAAGAAATATAGAAGGGAATGCTATATCTAGATGCCTTAAACATGATGCATGAATACCATAATACTTAAAAATATGTGAAGATGTAACCTTATTCCAAATGTAAGACCATCCGAGCTATTATATGGAATCCTAATGTTGTCTCTACGACAAATTCCTCTACCTCCAATCTCATTCAGTGCTAAGTCATCATCCCATGAAATACATATATGTACATGAACATGTTTGTCATAGGATCGTGAGTCATTTCAAAGTTATCATCATGAATACTTGGGCTTAAATGCCAAATCATAATTCAAAACATGATTACATGCATAGGAATAGATTATTCATAACTTGTACATGATGGTATGTACACATCCTTGAATGCTTGTAGTAAAATCATAGTCATCGCAGTGATCATAATCATGTCATAATTGTACTTGCCTTGAAACCATGTTTATAACAATAATTGGTAACCAAATCCATATCAAAACCTCATGTAAAGTCTTGTTCATGCATGCTCATGACTTGAGAAGTGAGAATAAAGCAAGCATACATGAAATTCACACTTAAATCATGATAATAGGATAGGAATATGCATAATCCATGAAAAATTAAGTATTTGAATCATAATTAAGACTATCCATGCATGAATACATAGTTCAAATGGACATGCAAGTTCCAAACTTATGAAATACATATAAATCAAATGCAACCCATATCATAATTTCACAATTTGAAGTCAAAACAAGAAAACCATACTTGGATCATACTTTAAAGTCATGCATTACATGAAAGAGATTTTGGGCTCCAAGGTTGAATTGAAACCAAAGATGAATCCACGCATACCTAGCTTAGGAAGATGTGTTTGAGAAGAAATCAACTTGGTCTTGAAACCCCAATTGGAACCCTAGCTTTAATCCTTGAAGGTGAGGCAACAGAGTGTTTTTAGGAGTTAGAATTGAGTGTCTAAGTGTTAGGTGAAATGCCCCAAAAGTGCCAGAAAATGTGCCTCAAAAATGCCCATAATCATAATTTTCATGTATCTCAAAATCCGTGCGTGATATCGAAACTCTGACTTCATATTCATGACCAGGAAGAAAAAATGAGTGGGAAATATGTATAAACCTAATTTTAGAGCAACCGTAGCAAAAATTTATTTTCCAAAATTATCTAAAAATAGTAAGGTTCTACGCCCTTGGCGCAACACAGCCAGGTACGGATTAGTGTATTTTGTTGCCAGTTTTTCCAGTTTCGGCCTAAGGCTTTGGGGCCTTGGGCATAAGCCTTCCTATGTTTAAAAACACCTATACTTAGTCATTTTTCAACCCCATATCACTCAGGACATTCCCCAAAACTCTCTCTAATACTTCACCAAATATTTTATCCAAATTCAAGTGTCCCAAAATCATTTCCGAATCTCAAGAAATTCATTCAAACTTCAAGTTCCCATTCAAATCTTCATCAAAAAATCCCCAAATTTGAGGTATGTGGGTTTCAACCATTTGGTCCTTTCACACATAGTGCCCAACTTTCCTTTTTATCTAAATTGCATGTTTTCAAGTTGAATTATCTATGGGTATCTCCTACCATGAATCTGATTATAAACTATGTTGGGGTTTCATGAAATGTTGACTGTTTATGCATGTTTTGAGCTATGAATCTATGATCAATTATGAGAATTGATGAGGGGTTTCAATGTATCTTTCATGAGGGTATTACCAAGGATTGGTGGGTTAATTTACCTTGAGTTTCCTCACTTGATTTTACTCTCAAATTGCATGATTTAAACTAGCATTACACACTCGCCAATTATTTGGTAAAATGTTTGGTTAAGGATTCTTGAGTTATTGATGATCTATTGTATGGCTTCTAAGTTAAGTGACTTTATGATGATAAAAGGATTATACGTATGTATTGAATTCATGAAAAGTATCTATAGTGTTGCAAGTCGACCACACCTTGTTGAGGAGGTGATATGCCTCAACCACTTTGGGGGTGGGGGTGTTATGACCATCTACCATGTTGAGGGGTATATACTTGACTACATGGATGACGAGTGCTATGCCCATCTACCATGTTGAGGGATATATACCTTGGCAATTTAAATGGGGGTGCTATGCCCATCTACTAAGTTGAGGGGTATATACCTTGACCACTATGATGGGAGGTGCTATGCCCATGTACCGATTGAGGGGTAAATACCTCAATCATCTTCCAAAAGGGTGTTATGCCTTGGATTCCAAGTATTAGTTTGCTTGGTCTATGATGATGGTCTCTCTCTACACATGTAATATGTTCTATACAAGCATGTTTTACTTCAAGCATTGATCATGCATGTCATATTATTAATATACTTATTCATTTCTTATGCTTATGCATTTTGGTTATGTTTCCTATATCTTGTTGCATCGTATCCTAATACTTAATACATTCAAGCATGCTAACACATACTATATGCCTACATGATGTTACCATGTAGGAATTGGAGCTCCTCACAATCATCCTCCACATGCTTAGTTTTTGGACATCTTGAAGATAAGCTTTGGTGAGTCCTCAACTTCAGAGACAACTAGCTATGCTATTCTTGCTTATGTTATTTCTTTGTGTTCAACTCTTGATACTATGAGGGTGAGCACGGTAAGTGTCTTGGCTGCCGCTCAACTCTATGTTTAGAGGTATTGTTGGACAAGTGATGCAATTATGTTATGTTCTTGGCTCTTGATTGTTTATGGTTATCTACGACATCCTTTAGTCCCTTGATCCTTTGCTTCCACGACCGAGGATGTATAAATTATATGCTAAGTGGCTTGTTTGGGGTCCCTTCAGGTTCCCATTCGCCATATCACATCTAGGCCCTAGGCTTGGGTCGTGACAAACTTGGTATTAGAAAACTTGGTTGTTAATTGTCCTCCTAATCCAACATACCACGTCGATTAGAATCTTGTTCATGGTTGTGAAGTACACCATGACTATGAACAAGAGGCTTTGAGGCATTTTTAGGAAATGTTTCACTTATTCTTGATCTATGTCGTGCTATAGAAGTTAAGGTAAGGTTTTTCCTCTAACGAATGTTCTTTGCTATGCTAGTTCATGCCTATTCCAAGAGGAAGAAGAGCTCATTCACCTGATGAGCAACCGTCGCCTCTCGCTCCTCAAGCTCCTCAAGATGGGGGAGTGGCCCATGAAGAGTTTCGAAAAGCCATTACCATGCTAGCCCATGTCATTACTAATCAAATCAACCAAGAGGCCCAAGCCCCTCATGCTCCTACTCCGACCTTGAGGGTGAGAGATTTTACTAGGATGAACCCACTGGAGTTTCGTGAGTCTAAAGTGGATGAGGACCCTCAAAAATTTATTGATGAGGTGTACAAAGTGTTATCTATTATAGGGGTTAACTCAGAGGAGAAAGCAGAGTTGGCAGCCTACCAACTCAAAGGGGTGGCCCAAATATGGTTTACTTAATGGAAGGTGGAGAACGAGAACAACAATGTGATCCTTTTGGAGGAGTTTAAGAAGGAATTCTCAGCCGATTCTTCCCTCTTGAGATAAGGAAGGCTAAAATGATGGAATTTATGAATCTAAAGCAGGGGTTGATGAGTTTGAGGGAGTATGCCCTAAAATTCGACCAACTCTTTAAATATACTCCACAATTGGTGGTTGTGCCAAGTCTAGGATGAACAAGTTTGTGATAGGTGTGTCCAACTTGGTAAATGACGAATGTCATGCCGCCATTTTGATAGGTGATATGAACTTGTCCCGCCTCATGAATTATGCCAAACAATTGGAGGGGAAAAGTTGAGAAAGAGGAGAAGTGGTAAGGCCAAGAGGGCCCGTTTTGAAGGTAAATTCCAAAGTCCCAATGGTGGTTATTTTCATCAAGGCCAAGGGTCTCCCAATGCTCCTAATAGAAAGTTTGCTAATGACAACCCAAGGGTCTAAGATGGTGGTGTTGTGGTGCTAATCCTATGTGCACAAGGTGTGGTAGTGGTCATAATGGCCCATGTTTGAAGGATACCAATGTGTTTTATGGGTGTGGTGAAGTGGTTCATAAGGTGATTGATTGTCCTCGTAATTGCAACAAGGTTAGGGATGGTTGTCCACAAGGCCAAGGTACAAATATGGGTCCTAGGGGAATAGGAGGCCAACAATGGGGTGCTCCAAGGTAAAATCGGTTCTATTCTCTTCAAGGGAGAGAAGGGGTAGATGAGGTGCCTGATGTCGTCACTGATATGTTAAAATTCTTTGATTTTGATGTTTATGCATTGGTAGACCCGGATGCCACTCTTTCTTTTGTTACTCCTTTTGTTGCCAAAAAGTTTCATGTTAAACCCGAATTGTTGTGTGAGCCATATGAGGTGTCTTCTCCCGTTGGTGCATCCATTGTTGCTAGAAGGGTCTATAGAAATTGTCCCATTTTCATTTTGCATAAAATATTGCCTTGTGATTTTGTTGAGTTGGATATAGTAAATTTTGATGTCATTCTTGGTATGGATTGGTTGCATGCATATTATACCTCTATTGATTGTAGAACCCGTAAGGTCAAATTCCAATTCCCTAATGAACACGTCTTTGAGTGGGAAAGTCATAATATGGTGGTCAAGGGTAGATTAATTTCTTGCATTAAAACCCAAAAGTTGATTTCTAAGGGGTGTCTCTATCATCTTATGAGGGTTAGGGATGTTGAGTCCAAAGTCCTTCCTATAGAGTCGGTTCCAGTGGTTAATGAATTTCTTGATATCTTTCCTGATGAGCTTCCCGGTGTTCCTCCCGAAAGGGAAATAGATTTTGGCATAGACCTCCTTCCCGATATTCAACTCATTTCTATTCCCCCTTACCATATGGTCTCGGCAGTGTTAAAAGAGTTGAAGGAGTAATTGAGGGATTTGTTGGAGAAGGGTTTTACAAGGCCTAGTCAATCACCTTAGGGTACACTGGTGTTGTTTGTGAAAAAGAAGGATGGTACTCTTAGAATGTGTATTGATTACTAGCAACTTAATAGGCTCACCATAAAGTATAAGTACCCTCTACCAAGGATTGATGATCTTTCTGACCAACTTCAAGGTGTTAGTCACTTCTCTAAGATTGATCTTCGGCCCGGGTATCACCAAGTGAAGGTGAGGGAGTGTGACATTCCCAAGACGGCCTTCCAGACTAGATATGGATACTTTGAGTTTGTGCTTATGTCCTTCAGGTTGACTAATGCACTGACTATCTTCATGGATCATATGAATAGAGTCTTTAAACCCTACCTTGATTTGTGTGTAGTGGTATTTATTGATGATATCTTGATCTATTCCCATAGTCAGGAGGAGCGTGTGGATCACTTGGGGGTGGTGTTGCAAATTTTAAGGGAAAGAAGTTGTATGCAAAATATGAAAAATGTGATTTTTGGTTGAAAGAGGTTGCCCTTTTAGGTCATGTGGTGTCGGGTGATGGTATTAAGGTAGATCCTAAGAAGACAGAAGTGATTAGAAATTGGCCTAGGCATTTGACTCCATCGGACGTTAGAAGTTTAGCGGGTTACTACAAAAAGTTTGTAAATGGTTTCTCTTCTGTTTCTTCTCCTATGACTAAGTTGACCCAAAAGAATGTAAAATTTGTATGGACTGACGAGTGTGAAAAGAGTTTCCAGACTATAAAAGATAAGCTTGTCTCCGCTCCTATCTTATCTCTACTGAAAGGGTTTGTTGTGTATTGTGATGCCTCAAGAATTGGTTTGGATTGTGTTTTGATGCAAAATGGTAAGGTGATAGCTTATGCCTCTAGACAACTTAAGGTGCATGAAAAGAATTATACTACCCATGATCTTGATTTGGCCATCGTGATTTGCCATCATTACTTGTGTGGGGTTCATTTTGATGTGTTTATAGATTATAAGTCTCCAATATGTGTTCACCAAAAAAGACTCAACTCGAGACAAAGAAGGTGGCTAGAGCTCCTTAAAGATTGTGATATGAGTCTGTATTATTACCCCGATAAGGCTAACATAGTGGCCGATGCTCTAAGTAGGGTGTCTATGGGTAGCCTAACACATGTTGATGATGGTGGCAAAGAAGTGGCTAGGGAGGTCCATCGGTTGGCTAGATTGGGGGTTAGGTTGGAAGAGGTTTATAATGGTGGTGTAGTGGTTGTTGATGGTTCTAAATTTTCATTGATTAAGGAGGTGAAGGCAAAGCAAGAACTTGAGCAAGCCTTGTTAGATTTGAAGGCCATGCAGAGAGATGGTATAGTAGAGGGTTTCTCCCAAGGGGGAGATGGTGCCCTTAGGTACCAAGGTAGATTGTCTGTGCCTAGTGTTGATGACTTGAAAAAGAAGGTTTTAGATGAGGCTCATATTTCTTCCGATTCTGTTCACCCTGGTTTTACAAAGATGTATAGAGATTTGAGGGAAGTGTTTTGGTGGGGTGATATGAAGAGAGACATTGCTAAGTTTGTATCTGGGTTTCATAAATGCCAATAAGTTAAAGCCGAGCATCAAAGGTTGGGTGGCATAGCCCAAGATATAGAGATTCCTACTTGGAAGCGGGAGGAAATTAACATGGATTTTATGGTTGGGTTTCCTAAGACTAGTGTCACGACCCAAGCCTAAGGCCTAGACGTGACCAGCGAATGGGGAACCCAAAGGAACCCCAAAGAAGCCTCTTAGCATATCATCGCACATCCTTGGTTGCGGAAGAAAAATAAAACGACATAAGAAACATAAATAAGGGGAAATTGGGACAAAGGGAGAGAGAGAGATATTTAAATAGCTTGGATATCATAAGTGAGTCAAAGCTCAAGCGTAATATATACTTTGTCCAACAACACCTCTAACATAGAACTTAGCGGGGGCAAGGACAAGAAACCGGGCTCACCCTCATAGTCAAGTATATCAAAAAGGAAAAATAGTCTTAAATACATAGCATAAGAACATAGATACTTCCCTCGGACATGCGGACTCTCCAACTAACTTGAATGGATATCACTAGCCACGTGGAGGAAGAGGATGACCAAACGGAGCTCCGATTACTGCATCATAATATCATGTAGGCATAGAGTATGTGTTAGTATGTTTGAATTTACTAAGTATGGGGATGAAATGCAACAAGAGTTAGACATCATAGGAAAAATGCATGAACATAGACAATGGATAGCATATTATCAATATGACATGTATGAATGATGCTTGAAGTAAAACATGTTAGTGAATCATATGCTTATATAGAATTAGAGCATGCATAGGAATACACCATCATCATAGATCAAGTGAACTACTTCCTAACTCCAAGTCACACCATTCCTTGAATGGTGATTGAGGCTTGATACCCCCTCAATAATGCATCAGAGGTTTGGCACCCCCTCGTTAAGGTGATTGAGACTTGGCACCCTCTCAACAAGGTGATTGAGGCTTGGTACCCCCTCAACAAGGCAACCGAGGCTTGCCACCCCCTCGTCAAGGTGATTAAGACTTGGGACCCTCTCAACAAGGTGATTGAGGCTTGGTCACCCCTCAACAAGGCAATCAACTTGCAACATCACAAATACTTTTCATGAATTCAACACATGTACAACATCACAAATACTTTTCATGAATTCAACACATGTACAACATACTTTCATCATCAGAAAGTCATCATATACCTACATTTCCTCTCATCATTTTACATCATATGCACATCATTATTTCATCATCATTCCATCATCATTTCATCATAATATAATCATCCTAACACTATTCAACTCATATGGCATGCATTGGACCTTCAATTCTTCAAGAAACCTTAGCCGGACATTTTATCAAACACTTGGTGGGTATGTAATTGGGGTAAAAGACCATGAAATTTAGAGATGAAATCATGCAAGAAAATTTGTAGTAAAACCATCAATCAACACCTTGCAACACCCCCAAGACAATCACATCAAAACCCCTCATCAAATCCAACATTAGAACCAAGATTTAGAGCTCAGAACATGCTAAAACAACCATACTTTCATGAACTAAAATCACTGTGCAATAAATTTTTTAATATACAAGATCCACAAGCAAAATCAACTTTAAATCATGCAATATTAGTCAAAAGGAGGCTTAGGAACCATGGGTGAAAGGATCCAATGGCTTAACACCACATACCTTAGCTCTTGGAGAAACCTTCAAGAAGATTGGAGATGGAGACTTGAAGCTTGAAGGAATTCCTTAGTTCCGGAGGAGGGTTTTGGGACTTGAATTTGGGAGAGAAAATACGGCTAAGTGTTTGAGTGAGAATTGGCGAATGTTTTGGATGATATGAGGGCGAAATAAGGATAAGTATAGGTAAAAATATGTTTTGGAACACTTAGGCCCAAGACTTAAAAGTCTTAGACTGAATAAGAAAAAACAAACCTTTTTATATAAAGGCGCGTCGCTCTGAGGACGCGGATTCCTCACTAGAATTCGCATTCTTGAAGTTTCAAAATTGCTAAACCTTTCTTTTAAATTAGGGTTAGACCCTTTTTCCCAAATTCGGACCCCCTGAACAAGAATCCGAAGTCGTATTTTCGAAATAGCGAACGGATTTTGAGATATATGGAATTTAAAATTATAGGCATTCCGAGACACGCTTTTGGGCACTTTTTGGGGTCGTTGCAATATCTTCCATTCGTCCTTGAATGTAAAAGAGACATAAAAGACAAGAGTGATCATAAACAAGTCAACACCAACAAGAATGCAACAATGCATTTGAAAACACCATTTTCAAAATAACAACATAAGTGTCAAAAATTATCATGAACTCGTTAACATAAACATGGATGCATGCAAATGGCGTAGGGGCTGTAACATAAGGCTTGGAATCATAAATGGACTTTATGTCACATCATAAGCTTGAATAGAATGAAAGAGATATGGGTATTGCTTTCCATGCACGATGCTCGAGAGACACTTTTGGCTTGATGGACCTTCCAAGGAGCTTTAACAAATACCACATCCTTATCAATTAGTCTTCACACAACTTCTCCACCGAACCTCCTCATGAGTTAACTCTTCCCCCAGCACCCACAACTTCAAGGAGTTCTACAGCACTAGAGCCACCATCACATCCTCCCAACCTAGAAGCATGACAAATCGGATAAACCATACCCCTACCATAGGCAATTCCCAAACTTATGCAACCTTACCAACTTCCTTCTACACGCGATAAGGATCACAATCCTCAATCAATTGTCAACCTTATATACACCTAACCCACTTGTTTCCACGAACCACCATCTCCCCCTTGGGATACAACCTCCACTCTACCATCTCGCCACCCGAAACTTCCAATCCTAATAAAGCATAATCCAGGCCTTGCTTAAACTAGACCTCCTCAACCAAAAAGAAGATATGGGACCACCAAGAACACTACACTACCATTCTCAACTTCCCTCAACCTAACTTCCAATCTACCCAACTGTGGACCCTACTAGTCTCCTCTTTACCACCCTCATTAACACATGCTAGGCTACCTAGAGCACCGCCCATAACATTAACCGTAATGCACACTCATATCATACTTCTTAAGGAGCTCTAACCACCTTCTTGTTATCCTCCACTCGAATGCATCATATTTAGCAAACAACCTCTCATCCTCCTAGACTTGCAACACTACCCCCAAATGATGCACAAGCTTTAAACAAATCAATATTTCATCACTGGAGATCACCATAACCATATCAAGTAAGGTTTTAAGACCCCATTCTATGGACCCATAAACATAGCCAATGCATAGACTAACCAAGCAACTCCATCATTACAAATAATGCTCACTTGGGGACCAAGCTCAAACCAAAGATCAACCTTAGTGAAGCGACTAACCCATTGTAATTGACCGCATAGATCAACCATCCCCAACCAACATATTACAACCTTACGGGTTCTACACTTATTGGAAACATGCTATGCAAGTAGCCGAAACTACCCCCAAGACCTCCAACATATCAAGCTAAGTCCAACCAATATCATAAAACAAGGCTTCTGTGCAATGAGAACAAAGGCAACCCTTAGAGATCAATTGAACCTTGGACAAGAATGGACCTACCTCTTTTGCTGCCACTTGACAACTTCCTACTCAAAGATGGGTTCATTAGAGAATAGAAAACTAACTTTACGGGTCCTACCATCTATGGAGACACGATATGCATGCAACTAATCCAACCCAAGAATGACATCAAAATCCACCAAATCGAATTCAACAAGTCACAAGGAAAGACCTAATGCAACAAGAATACAGAAAAATACCAATGACCTTCTAGCAACAATAGACTCAACAAAAAGATAGACACCAAAGATCCACACAATAACTTGGGCACACAAGAAGCCTCACTAGCAACAAAAAGTAATAATGAAAGAAATAGTGAAACTGGGATCCATCAAAATCAAAACCTTCAACTTACCTTCCTTTGCCTTCTTGATCATTGAAGTGGCATGATCAACTAGAATAGCAAAGAACATTCTTTATAGGGAAAAGCCTTATCTCACTTCTAAAGCATGATATAGACCATAAAGAAGGGAACCATTTCCTAAAACATCTCAGGCCTCTTACTCATAGTTGTGGTGCAGAGCACAACCATGAATAAGATTTTAATCGACGCGGTGTGTTGGACTCCGAGGATCTTTTAAACTAGTGCTCTGATACCATATGTCACGACCCAATCCTAGGGCCAAGATGTGATCAGTGAATGGAGAACCCGAAGAGACCCTAAACAAGTCTCTTAGCATATCATCACACATCCTTGGTTGCGTAAGCAAAATAAAATGACATAAGAAACATAAAAAAGGGGAAATTGGGACTAAGGGAGATAGATATATATTTAAATAGCTTGGATATCATAAATGAGTCAAAGGTCAAGCATAATACATATTTCGTCCAACAACACCTTAACATAGAACTTAGCGGGGGCCAAGGCAAGCAACCGGGCTCACCCTCATAGTCAAGCGTATCAAAAAGGAAAAATAGTCTTAAATACATAGCATAAGAACATAGATATTGCCCTCGGACATGAGGACTCACCAACTAGCTTGAATGGATATCACTAGCCACGTGAAGGAGGAGGATGACCAAATGGAGCTCCGATTACTACATGGTAACATCATATAGGCATAGAGTGTGTTTTAGTGCCTTTGAATGTACTAAGTATCTAGGATGCAATGCAACAAGAGTTAGAAATCATAGAAAAATGCATGAACATAGACAATGGATAGCATACTATCAATATGACATGTATGAATGATGCTTGAAGCAAAACATGTTATCGAATCATATGCTTATATAGAATTAGAGCATGCATAGGAATAGACCATCATCATAGACCAAGTGAACTACTTTCCAACTCAAAGGCACACCATTCCTTGAAGGGTGATTGAGGCTTCATACCCCCTCAACAAGGCATTTGAGGCTTAGCACCCCCTCGTTAAGGTGATTGAGACTTGGCACTCTCTCAACAAGGTGATTGAGGCTTGGCAACCGAGGCTTGCACCTCCTCGTCAAGGTAATTAAGACTTGGCACCCTCTCAACAAGGTAATTGAGGCTTGATACCCCCTCAACAAGGCAATCAACTTGCAACATCATAGATACATTTCATGAATTCAGCACATGTACAACATACTTTCATCATTATAAAGTCAACATATACCTACATTTCCTCTCATCATTTTACATCATATGCACACCATTGTTTCACAATAATTTCATCATAATATAATCATCCTAACACTATTCGATGCATATGGCATGCATTAGACCTTCAATTCCTCAAGAAACCCTAGCTGGACATTTTATCAAACACATGAGGCAGTGTAATGAGGGTACAAGATCATGCAATGTGGAGATGAAATCATGCAAGAAAATTTGTAGTAAAACCATCAATCAACATGTTGCAGTACCCCTAAGACATTTACATCAAAACCCCTCATCAAATCCAACACTAGAACTAATATTTAGAGCTCAAGACAGGCTAAAACAACCATACTTTCATGAACTAAAATCACTGTGCAATAAATTTCTTAATATACAAGACCTACATGCAAAATCAACTTTAATTCATGCAATATTAGTAAAAAGGAGGCTTAGGCACCGTGGGTGAAAGGATGCAATGGTTCAACACCACATACCTTAGCGTTTGGAGAAACCTTGAAGAAGATTGGAGATGGAGACTTGAAGCTTGAAGGAGTTCCTTAGTTCCGAAAGAGGTTTTTGCGACTAGAATTTGGGAGAGAAAATATGGCTAAGTGTTTGACTGAGTATTGGGGAATATTTTGGATGATATGAGGGTGAAATAAGGCTATGTATAGGTAAAAACATGTTTGGGAACACCTAGCCCCAAGGCTTAAAAATCTTGGACTGAATAAAAAAATAGACACCTTTTTCATATAAAGGCGTGTTGCTCTGAGGACGTGAATTCCTCTTCGGAATTCGCGTTCTTGAAATTTCAAAATTGCTAAACCTTTGCTCATAAATCAGGGTTAGATATTTTTCCCCCTAATTTGGACTCCCTAAACAAGTATCTAAAGTCGGAGTTGCGAAATAACGTATGGATTTTGAGATATATGAAATTTAAAATTTTGGGCATTCCGAGGAACGTTTTTGGGCACTTTTTGGGGTCGCTACAATAGAAGGAATTTTGATTCTATTTGTGTTGTAGTTGATAGAATAACAAAGTTATCTCATTTCCTACTGATCAAAACTACTTATGGTGCCAAAGATTATGCCAAATTGTATATTCATGAGTTGGTTAGATTCCATGGGGTGCCCTTGTCTATCATATCGGATCGTGGTGCTCAATACACTTCTCACTTTTGGAGGTCCTTTCAAAAAGGTCTTGGTACCAAGGTAAATTGTAGCACGGCCTTTCACCCTCAAACAAATGGCCAAGTTGAGAGAACTATCCAAACTCTTGTGGATATGCTTAGAGCTTGTGTTTTGGAATTTAAGGGTAGTCGGGATGAACACCTTCCACTCATTGAGTTTGCTTACAACAATAGCTACCACTCAAGCATTGGTATGGCTCCTTTTTGGCTCTCTATGGTAGATCTTGTAGGTCCCAGTTTGATGGTTTGATGTAGGGAGATGGCTTTGTTAGATTCGAATTTGATTATGGAGTCCACGTAGAAGGTGAGGCTGAAAAGGAAAAGGTTGAAAAAAGCCCAAAGTAGACAAAAGTCCTATGCCGATGTGAGGAGAAGGGATCTTGAATTCAAGGTTAGTGATTGGTTCTATTTGAAGGTCTCACCCATAAAGGGTGCGGTTCGCTTTGGTAATAAGGGCAAATTGACTATAAGATTTGTGGGTCCTTATAGAGTGTTTAAGAGTATTGGTAAGGTTGCCTATGAGTTGGAGTTGCCCAATGATATGAATATGGTTCACCCGGTCTTCCATGTATCTATGTTGAGGAAGTGTGTGGGTGACCCAAGTGTTATTGTTCCTTTAGATATTGTGTGTGTTGTTTAAGACAATTTGACTTATGAAGAGGCCCCTGTAGAAATTGAGGATAGACAAGTGAAGAGATAGAGGAACAACGATGTGGCTTCCGTCAAGGTTTTTGGAGAAACCAACAAGTTGAAAGTGTCACATAGGAAGCCGAGGCGGATATGCAAAAGTGATATCCTTATCTCTTCTATTCTACTCAAGCCTAAGTACTAATTTAAGTCTTCTATGTGATTTCAAGTCTTAAGTTTCAGCCCTTATGTCATTTGCATGCATTCATGTTTATGTTGACAAATTTATGGTGATTTTGATACTTATGTTGAGATTTTTTAAATGATGTTTAAATGCATTTATTGCACTTATTTGTTGGGCTGAGATTATCTTGATTACTCCTCTTATATACGTTTTGTTGACATTCGGGGATGAATGTTCCCAAGGGGGAGATATTGAAACGCCCCAAAAGTGCCCGAAAATATGTCTTGGAAATACCCAAAATCGTAATTTCCTTATATCTCAAAATCCATGCGTGATAACAAAAATCCGACTTCATATTCATGATCAGGGGGAAAAATTAAGTGGGGAATGGGTATAACCCCGATTTTAGAGCAACTGTAGCAAAAATTTGTTTTCCAAAATTTACGAAAAACAGTAAGGATCTGCACCCCTAGCGTGACGCGGCCGGGGCGCGGATCAGTGTATTTTGTTGCCAATTTTTCTAGTTTCGGCCTAAGGCTTTGGGGCCTTGGGCATAAGCTTTCCTATGCGTAAAAACACCTATACTTAATTATTTTTCAACCCCATATCACTCAAGACATTCCCCAAAACCCTCTCTAACACTTAGCCAAATATTTCATCCAAATTCAAGTGTCCAAAACTCATTTCCAAATCTCAAGAAATTCGTTCAAGCTTCCATTCAAATCTTTATCAAGGAAATCCTCAAATTTGAGGTATGTGGGTTTCAACCATTGGGTTCTTTCACCCATGGTGCCCAACCTTCCTTTTTATGTTAATTGCATATTTCACGTTGAATTATCTATGGGTATCTTTTACTATGATTTTGATTATAAACTATGTTGGGGTTTCATGAACTGTTGATTATTTAAGCATGTTTTGAGCTATGAATCCACGAAAGGTCCGGTCTAAGAATTGTATATGAAGGATTGCTGCTAGATTCTATACCAACGTATTCCGATGAAGAATCTCTGCAAAATCTGCTCTTTGATCAGTGATTCACCGGCCACTAGATCCAGGAATCCCACCCTATTCTCAAACCTGGTGGCTCGGTTGCATATGATATATTATGAGATTTGATAAGGGGTTTCAATGTATCTTGCATGAGGGTATTACCAAGTGTTGGTGGGTTGATTTACCTTGAGTTTTCTCACTTGATTTCTCTCTTGAATTGCATGATTTTAAACTAGCATTACACACCTGCCAAGTGTTTGATAAATGGTCCCATTAAGGATTCTTAAGTTATTGTATGTATGTATTGAATTCATAAAAAGTATCTATAGTGTTGCAAGTTGACCACACATTCTTGAGGGGGTGATATGCCTCAACCACTTTGATAGGGGGTGGGGGTGCTATGCCCATCTACCATGTTGAGGGGTATATACCTTGACTACTTTGATAGGGGGTGTTATGCCCATCTACTATATTGAGGGGTATATACCTTGGCCATTTTGATGGGGGATGCTATGCCCATCTACCATGTTGAGGGGTATATACCTTGACCACTATGATGGGGGGTGTTACGCCCTTCTATCAAATGAGGGAGAGATACCTCAATCACCTTCCAAGGGGGTGTTATGCCTTGGATTCCAAATACTAGTTTTCTTGATCTATGATGATGGTCTCTTCCTACATATGTAATATGTTCTATACAAGCATGTTTTACTTCAAGCATTAATCATGCATGCAATATTGTTAATATACTTATTCATTGCTTATGCTTATGCATTTTCTTTATGTTGTCTATGTCTTGTTGCATTGCATCCTACATACTTAGTACATTCAGATATACTAATGCATACTCTATGCCTACAGGATGTTACCATGTAGGAACCGGAGCTCCTTACGATCATCCTCCACGCGGTTAGTTTTTGGACATCTTGAAGATAAGCTTTGGTGAGTCCTCAATTTCGGGGACACTAGCTATGCTATTCTTGCTTATGTTATTTTTGTATGTTGAACTCTTGATACTATGAGGGTGAGCTCGGAAAGTGTCTTGGCCCCGCTCAACTCTATGTTTAGAGGTGTTGTTGGACAAGTGATGTAATTATGCTATGTTCTTGACTGTTGATTGCTAATGGTTATCTATGACTTCCCTTAGTCCCTTGATCCTTACTTTTACTCTCTTGTTGTTGTATAATTGCATTCATGACCAAGGATGTGTAAATGATATGCTAAGCGGCTTGTTTAGGGTCTCTTCGGGTTCCCATTCACCATGTCACGTCTAAGCTCTAGGCTTGGGTCGTGATATGTTTGAACGTACAAAGTATGTAAGGTGTAATGTGATAATAGATAGGCAACATAGTCAATATGCATCATCATAGACAAGAGATAGTATATTAGCAACATGGTATGCATGATCAATGCTTGAAGTAAAACATGCTTATATGGAACATAATACATGTGTAGGAAGATACCATCATCATAGACCAAGCAACCTAGTACTTGGAATCCAAGGCCTACCACCTCCTTGGAAGGAAATTGAGGTGTCTACCCCTTAATTAGTAGTACTGGCATAGCACCCCCCGACAAGGTGATTGAGTTATATACCCTTCAACGTGGTAGTACAGGCATAGCACCCCCCGACAAGGCGATTGAGGCATAGCATCCCCTTAACAAGGTGTGGTCAACTTGCGACACTATAGAAACTTTTCAAGAAATCAATGCATACAAGCATTCTTTTCATCATCATAAGGTCACTTAGTTCAGAAGTCCTACAATAGACCTTCAATAACTCAAGAATCCATAACCGAACATTTTATCAAACACTTGGTGGATATGTAATGCTAGTTCAAAATTATGCAATTCAAGAGTGAAATCATGTGAGAAAACTTGAAGTAAATCAACCCACCAACACTTGATAACACCTTCATGCAAGATACATTGAAAACCCCTAATCAAAACTCACAATAGATCATAGATTCATAGCTCAAAACATACTTAAACAATCAATATTTTATGAAACTCCAACATAGCTCGTAGTCAAATTCATAATAAGAAGTGCCCATAGATAAATCAACATGAAAACATGTAATTTGCATAAAAAAGGAAAGTTAGGCACCATGGGTGAAAGGACCCAACGGTTGGAATCCACATACCTCAAATTTGGAAATTTCCTTGATGAAGATTTGAATGAGAACCTAAAGCTTGAATGAATTTCTTGAGATCCGGAACGAGTTTGGGACACTTGATTTTAAATAAAATATTTGGTTAAGTGTTAGAGAGGGTTTTGGGAAATCTCTTGAATGATATGGGGTTGAAAAATAACTAAGTATAGGTTTTTTACGCATAGAGAAGGCTTAGGCCCAAGACCCCAAGGTCTTAGGCCTAAATAAGAAAAATTGGCAATAAAATACACTGCTCTGAGTCGCGGAGCCAACACGAATAGATTCTGGAAACTAAAATATGGCTAAATTCGTTTTTCGCTACGGATCCTCTAAAATTTGGGTTATACCCATTTCCCACTCAATTTTACCCCTGATCAAGAATATGATGTCAGATTTTCGATATCACACATGAATTTTGAGATATATGGAAATTACGAATATGGGCATTTCCGAGGCACATTTTCGGACACTTTTTGGGGTGTTTCAATATTTCCCCCTTGAGAACATTCATCCACGAATGTCAAAGAAGCATATATGAGAGAAATAATCAAGATGAGTTCATCCCACACATGAATGCAACAAATGCATTAAAACATTATTTCAAAAATCTTAAGATAAGTTTCAAAATCACCATAAACTTGCCAACATAACCATGAATGCGTGCAAATGACATAAGCGCTAAAACTTAAGACTTGAAATCACATAGAGGACTTAAAATTAGTACCTTAGACTTGAGCAGAATGGAAGAGATAGGGATATCAGTTTCGCATGTCCGCCTCAACTTCCCATGTAGCACTTTCAACTCTTTGATTTCTCCAAAAAACCTTGACAGAAGCAACATCCTTGTTCCTCAACCTCTTCACTTGTCTATCCAAAATTTCTGCTAGAACCTCTTCATAAATCAAATTGCCTTCAACAACACCCACCCCATCTAAACGCACAATAGCACATAGGTCACCCACACACTTCCTCAATATGGACACATTGAAGACCGGATGAACTATATTCATATCATTGGGCAACTCCAACTTATATGCTACCTTACCAATCCTCCTCAATACTCTACAAGGACCCATAGATCTTGGACTTAATTTACCCTTTTTACCAAAATGAACCACACTGTTCTTGGGTGAGACTTTCAAATAGACCCAATCACCAACCTTAAGTTCAAGGTTCCTTCTTCTCGGCATAAGATTTTTGTCGACTTTGGGCTTTGTTCAACCTCTCTCTTATCAACCTCACCTTCTTCATGGCCTCCATAACCAAATCCGGACCTAACAAACCCATCTCCCCCACCTCAAACCATCCAACCGGGGACCTACAATGCCTACCATAAAGAGCCTCAAAAGGAGCCATACTAAAGCTTGAATGATAACTATTATTGTAAGCAAACTCAATGGGTGGAAGATGATCATCCCAACTACCCTTAAACTCCAACACACAAGATCTAAGCATATCCTCAAGAGATTGGATAGTTCTTTCGGCTTGGCCATCCATTTGAGGGTGAAAGGTCGTAGTAAGCTCTACCTTGGTACCAAAACCTCTTTGGAAGGACCTCCAAAAGTGAGAAGTGAATTGAGCACCATGATCCGATATGATAGGCAAAGGCATTGTCATGCTCCGGGAGGGTACCCTTGGCGTGGCTGACACGTGAAGACTACTGCTAGCCTCTGAGCGAACCACTTGGCCTCATTTTCACATCGTACTCAACAATGGAAGAAAATAACTCAAATAGATACAATATTATTAATGAAAACTCGCTCAAAATTTCAAAGGACAAGGTTTTGAAATTATACAATACTTTTAACAAATCACTCACTCAATTTCTATGAAACCTCTACTCAATAATCCAGACGGTGCCATAACAAGCCATAGACACCTCAAATAGATAATGTTCTTAATAAAAGACAGAAGATAAAAAGGGCTTCTCCAGAATGTAAGAAGAGCTCACCAACTCTGAAGTGTATGATTCGGATCTCAGTGTGTGCGGGCTGAAGTCCTCTGTCTCCACTATTTGCATCATGAAACGGTGCGGCGCCAAGGGCATCAATACGTGGAATGTACAGTAAGTCCAATGGCTCAAATATAATAATAATATAATAATAGTGATAGGCCCAAGAATACTCACCTGAACTCCTCAACTTATGTTCAACTCAGTATAATAGTTTAGAGCATTTCATACATTCAAACAATATAATATATATATATATAGGCCCAAGAATACTCACCTGAACTCCTCAACTCACGTTCAGCTCAGTATAACAGTTTAGAGCATTTCATGCATTCAAACAATATAATATATATATATATATATATATATATATATGCATAGAGAAAGTAAACTAAAGTTTATAAATCTCATGTTCAATCAACGTACCTTAGGAGTTTCTCTCTCCCGACAT
>JAPFFP010000016.1:7066-51511 GCA_026153255.1 Solanum medicagineum
ATTTCTTCCATGACCAAGGATGTGTAATGATATGCTAAGAGGCTTGTTTGGGGTTCCTTGGGGTTCCCTATTCGCCAGTCACGTCTACACCCTAGGATTGGGTCGTGACAAAAATGATATCAAGGCACTAGGTTGATAGGTCCTCGGAGTCCAACACACTGAATCTATTAGAGTCTTATTCATGGTTGTATTGTGCACCACAACTATGTATAGGAGGCTATGAGACGTTTTAGAAAGTGTTTCGCTTCTTTATTATCTATGTCGTGCGATATAGTAGATCCCCTAGGGCTTATTGCTAACCATTTACTGTTACATTTCAGGATATGTCTCAAGCAACTCAGGATGGTGCTATGATGAATGCAGAGATTGGCAATGCTCTATGGAAAGTGGCCAAAGCGGCGGCAAAATTGGCAACTCATCTAGACCAATGAGTGATTTCTCCCGAGACTTCTAGTGGTGAGAGGGGAGGTAGTGAGGTCAAGAGGGCTCGTAATGTGGGTAAGCTCCAAAGTCCCAAGTGAATAGGTGGTGGTGGTGTGGTACCTTATGCTAGGTGCCACAAATGTGGTACAGGCCATGATGGCCCATGCTTGAGAGGTACAAATGCTTGTTATGGTTATGGGGAAATGGGTCATAAGGCTAAGGGTTGCCCTCGTAAACGCAATAAGAGCAAAGAAGGTGATGGAGGAATGGCTAATACCAATTGCTCTACGTGTAGGATGGACCATGATAGCCCATGTTGAAGGGACACGGGTGTATGCTTTGGGTGTGGTGAGATAGGCCACAGAATTCTAGATTACCCGTATGGTCGATAAGAGTAAAGGTGGTGATGCTGATCAGAAGGCGCAAGGAGGGGATAAGGCACCCAATGTTGCTACCGGTATCTTGAAATTCTCTTTTGGCTTTGATGTTCTTGCATTATGGCCCAGAGTGCCACTATTGCTTCTCTATTCTTTTTGGTTGTTGTGGGGCTTCTTATGTGCCTAGGTTGTTGTGTGGACCGTTGGTTTCTCTCCTTTTGTTGAGTATATTGTTGCTAGACGGTTCATAGGTGTTGAACCAGAATCGTATTACATTAGGTCTAACCTTATGGCTTGTTGGAGTTTGCGTAGTGGATTTGTGTGTCATATCGGGGATGGGATGGTTGCATGCATGTTTTGCCCTCATGAGTGATAGGACCCATAGAGTTAGATCTCGAATCCCTAATAGGTCCGTCTTTGAGTAGGAGGTTGTTAAATGGTAGCAAGAGAGGTAGGTCCATTTCTTATCATAAGGTACAATTGGTCTCTAAGGGGTTGCATTTTATCATCTTATGAGAATTGGAGGTGTTCAATCTAAGTTGTTTTGGTAAGTAGAATTGTTTTTGGTGGTAGATGAGGCCTTGAATGTCCCTTTCCGATAATTTGGATTTGGGTTAGTGCCTTTTGGTTTGACTAGTACACTGGTTATGGCTACAAGCCTTATGAATAAGATCTTTAGTCCCTACTCTATTAGGCTTATGGTGGTTTGGTGACGATATGATGACTCGTTTCCCTAATGAAGTAGTGCATGTGAGTCATTTGAGGGTAGTATTATAAAGTTTAAGGATGAAATTTGAATGCTAAATAGGAAAAGTAGGAATTTTGGCGGTAAGAGGTTTCCTTCCTAGGTTGTGCGGTGCCGGGTGATGGTATTAAGGTGTACCCTAGTAGGATGGAAGTGACTAGAGATTAGCCTAGACCTTGACTTTCTTGGGTATTAGAAGCTTCTTGGGTTTAGCGGGCTATTATCGGAGCTTCTGAGTAGGTTCTCTTTTATTGTCTCTCCTATGAATTAGTGATCCTAAGTAAGGCCAATGTTATGACCGACATTTTGAGTAAGGTGAGTTGAAAGTTCTGGGAGTTTCTATTCCTTGTGTTATTCCTTTGTGCTATTAGAATTCATGTGTATGACTCGGATGGTTGCGCGAGTCTATTATGTCTAGAAGGGGTCTTTGAATGTTTCCCATGTCATCGTTGCATAGAGTCTTGTCTTGTGATCTTGGTTGGACTTAGTTTTGGGTGGTTTGCTACTTGTATAACATGTTTTTGATGAGTGTAGAACCCATAAGGTTATGACATGACTGTTAAGGATGGTCGATCTATTTAGTCAACTACAATGGATTAGTCACTTCTCTAAGGTTGATTTGAGGTTCGGGTTTTATTCTGAAGTGAGGGTGAGTGTAGGTGATATCCGGAAGTGCCCTTTTGAGCTAGGAATGAACATTTTGAATTTTGGTGGAGTTGTTTGGTGGGTTGTGCACTAGTTGTGTTTATTGGATTTCATGAATAGGGTCTTAAAACCCTACCTTGGCATGTTTGTAGTGACCTATAGTAATGAAGTATCGATTTATTTAGAGCTTGTGAATCATTTAGGGGTAGTGTTGCATGTCTTGGGAAATGAGAGGTTATTTGTTAAATATGATGAGTGTGAATGGTGAGTAACAAGGAGGTGGTTAGAGCTCCTCAAGTATTATGGTATGAGTGTGCATTAGTTCCTTCGGTAAGGCTAGTGTTGTGTTTGGTGCTCTAAGTAGCCTAGTGTGTGTGGATAATGGTGGCAAGGAGAAGACTAGTGGGGTCCATTGGTTGGTTAGAGTGGAAGTTAGGTTGAGAGAAGTTGAGAATGGTAGCATAGTGTTCTCGATGGTTCCAAATCTTCATTGATTGAGGAGGTCTAGTTTAAGCAAGGCCTTGATTTCGCTTTATTAGGGTTGGAAGTTTTGGGTGGAAAGATGGTAGAGTGTATGTTATCTCCCAAGGGGGAGATGGTAGTTCGTGGCAACAAGTGGAATACGTGTAGTTAAGGTTGAAAAATGGGTTATGGATTGTGAGTTCTTTTAGAGTGTAGAAAAAGTTGGTAAGGTTGCAGATGGATGGGATTTGCCAAGGGATATGATTATGGTTTTTTCGGTTCATCATGTTTCTAGGTTGAGGAGATATGTTGGTGGCTATAGTGCTATAGAACCCTTTGAGATGGTGGGTAATGTGGTGGATAAGTTGACTTAGGAGAAGGTCCCAGTGGAGGTGTGGATGGATGAGTGAAGAAGTTGACTAATAGTGATGTGGTGTTCGTCAAGGCCCTTTTGGTGGAGTCGTCTATTCGTATGTGTCTCTCTGGGAGCTGGTGTGAGCATGGCAAAGCAATATCCGTATTTCTTTCATTCTATTCAAGCTTATGGTAACACATCAAGTCCATCTCTATGATTCCAAATCTTATGTTTCAGCCCTATGTCATTCATATGCATCTATGTTTAAGTTGGTAAGTTTATAATAATTTTACACTTATGTTGAGATTTTAAAAATGGTGTTTTAAAGTGTATTGTTGCATTCATGCTGGGGTTGATCTCCTTATGAATTACTCTTCTCTTGTATGTTTCTTTGACATTCGGGAATGAATGTTCCCAAGGGGGAGATATTGAAACGACCTCAAACAAAGCGCCCAAAAATGTGCCTTGGAAATGCTTGGAATTTTATTTTCCATATATCTCAAAATCCATGCGTTATTTCAGAAATTTGACTTCATATTCGTGTTCAAGGGGTCAAAATAGGGGGAAAAGGTTCTAACACGGATTTAAGTGCGAACGATTCACAATTTCAAAATTCAAAGTGACGCATTCCAGTGGCTTCTCCGTGTCTGGGGTTCGACGTGCTCGAGTGTATTTTCTGTGCAGTTTTTCATTTTTAGTCCAAGACTTTTAAGACTTGGGCCTAAGCCTTCCCACACGAGAAAACACCTGTACTTAGCATTATTTCACCCTCATATCACCAGATACATTTCCCAATACTCACTTAAAACCTGATTTCTATATTTCTATCAAGATTCAAGTCTCAAACCCTCATCTGGATTTCAAGGTTCTCCTTCAAGCTTCATGTCTCCATCTCCAATCTTCACCAAGCTCATCTCCAAAGCTAAGGTCTGTTGATTTTAGTCATTAGGTTCTTCTACCTTGGTGCCCTAATCTCCTTTTTACTCAATTTTCATGATTTAAAGTTGATTTGACAAGGGTTACTAGTAAGAACATGTCTATGAAATATGTTAAAGCTATGTAAAGTTGTGACTGTTTTGCTATGTTTTGAGCTATAAATCTTGGATCTATTGTGAGATTTGATGAGGGGTTTTGATGTATATTGCTTGAGGGTGTTGCAAGGCGTTGATTGATGGTTTTACAATGAATTTTCTTGCATGATTTAATCTCTATATTTAAAGGTTTTATACTAGCATTACACACCCTCTAAGTGTTTGATAAAATGTCTGGATGTTATTTCTTGAGATTGAAGGTCCAAAATATGATATATGATATGAATGATGTTATGATGATGAAATGACCTTATATATACGATAACTCCTATATAAAGTGTTGCATTAGACCATGCCCAATCTAGGGAGAATAAGAATTCGGATAACCTAGATGGGGGTTTGTACTCATCAACCTAGTGAGTGGTTTTACCTCACCACTTAGGTGCTGGGGTGAATCATCATCAACCTAGATAGGGGTTTGTACTCACCAACCTAGTGAGGGGTTCATACCTCATCACCTAAGAGATGGGGCGGCATCATCACTAACCTAGTGAGGGGTTTGTACCTTACCACCTAAGTGATAAGGTGGCATAATCACTAACCTAGTGAGGGGTTTTTACCTCACCACCTAAGTGATGGTTCATCGTCATCACTAACCTAGTGAGGGGTTTGTACCTTACCACCTAATTGATAGGGTGGCATCATCACTAACCTAGTACGGGGTTTGTACCTCACCATTTAAGTGATGGGGCAGCCTCATCACTAACCTACTAAGAGGTTTGTACCTTTGAAAGCTAGCTTGATCTCTTCTACACATATGATATCCTATGTAAACATGAGTTACTTTAGCATGATTTACTTAAGCATTGATCATACATGGTATATTGTCATATTATGCCTGTTGCTTAATCTTATGCATTTTGATTATGATGGCTATCTCTTGTTGCATTGCATCTTACATACTTAGAACATTCAAACTTACTAACACATACTCTTGCCTACATGATATCATCATGTAGGAACCGGAGCCCAAGTTAGTGATCCTCCTCCTCCACATGGCTAGTTCGGTGCTACTCAAGCTAGTTGGTGAGTCCTTAACTTCGGGGACCTAGTGTATGTTTCTCTTATTATGTATTGAGACACTCCTCTTTATGTTCTATTTTGACTACGAGGGTGAGCCCGGTTGCTTTGTCTTGGACCCCGCTCCTATCTATGTAGCAGAGGTGTTGTTGGACGTGCTATGTATCTATGTTATGAGCCTTGACTCTTTTGTCTCTAGGTGTTGATGTTATGCAAGCTTTCCCTTAGTCCCTTGCCATTGCTTTCTAAACGTTTACATGTTACTTAAGTATTAATCTCTCTCCCTTAGTCCCAATTCCCCTTGTTTAAGTTTCTTGTGTTGCTTCACATTGCTTCCGCGACCAAGGATGTGTAATAATACGCTAAGAGGCTTGTTTGGGGTTCCTTCGGGTTCCCCATTCGCCGGTCACATCTAGGCCCTAGACTTGGGTCGTGACAATTTAAGAAATATAGTGACTAAAGGCCCTCTTTGAATATGCGAGGCTTTCCCGACAGAAAGATTTGCATGCAACAGAGATCCCAATTCCGTGTATCCGGTTAAGCAAGCCCTGCCCGCCAGCTTCCACCCAGACAAAAAAGGCGAGCTCCTAGCACGAAAGGTTACTTTACTAAGTAAGATAAGGCAAGAAGCAAGGGCGTAGCAGCTGCGCGAAAGCCTAAGCCTTAGCGCATCCCCTTTCTTGCTCGTTAGCGCTATTTGTTGATTTTTGAAAGAAAGGGCGGAGCTTGAAGAAACGAAGCAAGCCTAGAGTAGCAGCCTCTTACCTCATACGGCTCAACAGTCAATTCTTTTGGCGTCCCATTTTGATCTATACCATATCTAATAAAATCGAATCAGATTTCTCATGGATCTATCCTTCATTTTTCTACACTTTTTCCACACAAACTCTGTCATTTTCACCTTATTCTTCCTTTTTCCTTATTCAAGCTTTTTCGGATGCTTTCTTCTCATTTTTAGCTTTTTTTCTTGTTTTCACACTTCATTTTGTCTTTTTTAACTCAACCAAAGGAATCTTTTATGTTCTTGCACCTAATACATAATTTTTCTTCTTTTTCTCCTCCTTCTTAACTCACCCTCTTATTTTTGTGTTTCACCCTTGCACAAGCCACCCTCAACTTAGGCTTTTAGCCTATGTTAAAGTGACAATATCTATTCTTTGAACTAGGGCCACTTTTGGTAACCACTCTCAACTTAGGCTTTTTTCCTCAGTCAAGGTTCACAATGCTTAAGGACAGGCCACGGCCAAATTCAGGATTTTTCACTATATAAGGCTAGGTTAATTAGGTGTTAAGAAAGAATTGGTACACGTAAGGATCAAATATTTGGAACAAGGAACATATCATCATTTGGTTGGTTAATTTTAGGCTAAAGTGGACTATTTCAGTACAAAGACCTAAGATCCTTTCCTAATCCATTTAATCTACAATCTAACTTATAGTAACAGGGAAAGTTCTGAATTATCATAAAATACATCAATCTAGCAAAATAAGCTCAAACTCTTATGGCATTGCATATATTATCAACAAAAGATTCACAGATCATGCTTCTCATCTCAATTTACCCTCACTTATCATAATAGATATTGTTAAACACCTAAACATGTATGGTTACTATCTAACTACTAATCAAAATTTTTGGTGGGTACCATTTTTCAAAACAAAATATAAAAACATGCTATATGCCACAAGTATTAGTACTATATACTACAAATAATATTTAAACATCTTAAACGTGTAGGTTCAAAAGAAACTAAATATCCATGAGGAAAAAGAACACATGCAAGAAAACCTCAGGATTTAAAAAGTTGGGGTAGAACCATAAGCTACACAGACTTCACTAAGGCCCATAACTACCCACACCCCATCCAAAAAGCTGTGCATTGTCCCCAATGCATAAATCAAGCAAAAATAGAATGTAAGGGCTCACTAACATACCTGGGCGCCTAAGTGCCATTCTTTGGCTGAGTTTGGCCATCTACCTCTTGTAGGGTAATCTTCTCAGCAATGGTACTCTTTCTGGAGGGGCCAATACCCCCAAACTGATCCTCCTCCCGAGCTCGTCTGATCTCCTCATCACGCCTCGACTCTCTCAAGGAACGCCTGAGATACCTCTCCTTTAATCTCATTGCACATACCCGTCTGTCCTCTGGATCCTTATCTGTGCAAGGTCTCTTCCCGAGGGAAAAATAGGTAGGCTCATCGGGAGCAAATCAATCAAGCCTCGCCACCAAAGGTATCGTCTCTGGTAGTGTAACTGGTACCACTAGTGATGCTGTCAAGTTAACCCTGAGCTGCTGGATCTCTGTCCGCATGGCTAAAAAATTTGAAGGTCGGGCCTCGGTCAATCTCTTCTGTACTTGCTCCTCGAAGGCATCGATGTGGCATCCATGGATAAAATACGATCATGAATAGGGACGACTGTGAATGCCTACATCTGATCCTTCGAGTCTGAAATAGCTAGCCGGATCCATGGCCTAATCTGCTGAAAAAGATGAGTCAACTTTTCCTCAGCATGTGCTAATCCCTGCACCATGGTAATGTGCTGTAAAATACAACACATTTTATGCTTAAAACCTAGGATTTTATGTGTTCTCAATGCAATTTTATGGGTTTTATGTGTTTTTGTCTTTAGATTTGCAGGAAGATAGGTTAGCCATGCTTTGGGGAAAAATTGCAGAAGATTTCTGGTTTTTGATACTTACGAGACCCTCTATCGATTGTAGAGTATTCTACAAGTCATAGAGCCTGTTTTTTGACAAATTCCAATGAAGGATGAAAAAGATCAACTCAACGAGATAAGCATACGAGTCGTAGAGCATATGCTCTACGAGTTGTATTGATGGTTTTCGTGAAAATTTCAAGTGAGGGATAATTAGATGAATTTGAAGCCTATGAACATGCAGTATGAGTCATGGATCAGTTTATAAGTCATAAAGTGAAGTAATAGGAGAGAATTCAAAGAACAAGCCAATTACGAGACCCTGACTACGAGTAATAGAAGACAATACGACTCATAGATTTCTTTTGTAGAGTCTGCCGACCAGTTTTTCTGTTTTATTTAAAACTTAATTGTAATTACTATAAATAGTACTTTTAGGTTGTTCAGTACTTTTAGGGTTTGTACATGGAGAACCCAATACTTGAGAGAGAAGATCATGAGAATACACTTGTGAATTAATTTGATCTTCAATCGTGAGATTCTCATTCTTTTTGGATTTGCTTGATTTCAATTCGATTGGGTAAATTTTCAATTATATTTTCTCAATTAATAATTTCTTCATCTACCCATAGCATGAGTAACTAAATATACAACTAGGGTTATGGGAACCATGAAGAATCAGCTAAGTAAACCTGGGTAATTTACAATTATTGGAATGGGTATATGCATGTATTAATTAATTCTCTTCGTTTTGGATGTTTTCTAATGGTGGCTAACATTAGAACCTACCTAGTGTTACTGACTTGACTAAGGTAATAATGAATAGGAAAAAAGATTGATTAACAGGATTTTATTGATGTGTCCTCCTCAATCAATCAAACTGGGCCAAGAGGAGGTTATACTGGAAATTATAGGTAATGTTTAGTATTGCACACTGTTGAAATGGGCCAAGTCACATAGTGAAATCGGCCTCTCATCTTTCTTACCAAAGTGCTTGATGAACTTAAATTATCGTCTAGCATGCTATACACTAGATAAGAATTCGGTTATCCAATGATACTAAGTTGGGAAATCATGAGGAACACAATACCTTAGTTGCTCTCTATTATTGATTACCTCTCATGATAGTTATTATAGTTTACTTTCTTATTGATTATTGCAAAACCCCACCCCCTTCGGGAGATTGAGTTGGTTAACTACTTGAATTTCTTATTGGTGAATTTGTCTTGAGTTCACATATTCCTTGTGGGTTCGCCCCTAACCTTGGTTAGGTTTTATATCTTGACAATGAACGCTTTATCCTCTAAAATAGAGGTGTAACTTGGGTGACATCAAAGATTTTGGCACCATTGCTAGGGAAAATGGCTATACTTCAATTGATTCATTAAGTAATTTTATTGTTAATCCTTAGTTTCTTTTATTTTACTTTTTTTGTTGTTTTTGTTTCTTTTTAGGGTATACAAGTAGTGTATGCCCAACACTTGGAGTCAAGACAATCCCCTAACTCCATTTGATCCAAAGATGCACATGATTACAAGAAGAATGACCCATGAAAATGCCAATAACGCAGCCGATGCAGATTTGAATCGAGGTAATAATGATAATGATAAGAATGAGAACCCACCTCCTTTGGAGGACATTTTACAGCCTCAGGAGTTCAATGCCAATGCCTACCAGTTGAATTAGTATAGGTTCAACCCCATGCTGTGGATGTGACTGGAGCTATTGTGTTGCCACCACTATCAGCAGACACAAAGTTCACAATCTCTAGTGGGTTACTTCAGATGCTACAGAATCATAGGTTATTTATGGGCTTACTATTGAAGGATCCACATAGCTACTTGCACAATGTGGCATTTGTTTGTAAGAGTGTGATGGAGACACAAAATCTGTCTATGGATGTTGTGAGACTTCGTGTCTTCCTTATAGGTAATGTTGCATTATGGCTATCTGAGCTCCCACAAAGTTCAATACTAGCTGGGCATATTTGCAGAAGGCCTTCCTGGAGAGGTACTTCCCTAGACCGAAGAAGCTCAAGTTGAAGGACCAGATCAGGAACTTTGAGTAACTTCCTGGTGATTTGATAAGCACTACTTGGGAGTTGTTTACTAAATGTCCGAGGAGTGTCATTGATCACAAGATAATTAATAATGCCTCGATAGAGATCTTTTACCATGCCTTTGATGAGCACATTCAGGCTTGTGCTGACACTATCATGGGGGGCATGTTTCTAGATAAACCATTTGCAAGGATTGCCGAGTGTATGGAGCAAGTGGTCAAGACTAATTATCATGGGGACAGTGAGATAGAGCTTTAATGAAGGGTTCATATGCTGTCAATATGGGTTTAGAGCAAGCCAAAATTAATAAAGAGATTATTCGACAACTTGCTCAACTTCGCACAAGAATGGATGTGGTGATCAAACAGAATCAAGTGAGAGTGAATGTAGTGGTCCACAAACCTTCATGTGCACCCATGTTCGAGGAAAAATACTATAAGGAGGACAAATATTTTGTTAATGATTAGACGAGCTATTTCCTGACCAATGCCCAAGGTTCCAATCAGGACTATTGGCGCCAATGTCATGGAAACCAAGGTCGGAACTATGAAAGAAATGGAGCTTTTACAGACAATAGAGGTGGTTACTATGATAGGAACAGGGGTCCAAATACAAATTGGGGTCGCAGAGAAGGTTTAAAAAATGTTCCTTATGTGCCACCACACAACCGTGACACGGGCACAGGCAATTCCAGAATTGAAGAGATATTTGATAACTTGTTAAAGAAGGCTGAGACACAATATGAAACTCTAAAGGGCATGAAATTGGATATTTCAAGCATAAATCAAAAAATAGAGTCCCATTCTGTGGCTATTAAACAACTTAAGCAACAGTTTGGTCAAGTATAAACTCAGTTGAATCAGTGTCAAAAGGGTACATTGCCTAGCAACGCAGTGTAGAATCCTACGAATGAGAGGCAATGTATGGCGGTTAGTACTAGAGGTGGAAAGAGCACTATTGGTCCTTCCATGCTGGTTGATGAGGAAGATGTTCATCAGGAGATGGTTGAAACAAAGGATGCTGATGAAGGAGATGATCATGGTAAGGATGGGATGAGTGAAGCAGTTGAAGTGCCACATAATTTTAAGCCCATCTCCAAGCCTCCTCCTCCTTTCCCTTAAAGAATCAAAAAAAGGAAGAGGAAGGCAAGTCCAAGCACTTTCTCTCCAAGCTTAAGCAGCTATCTATCAACATCCCTCTCATTGAGGCTTTAGGGAAAATGTTGGGCTATGCCAAGTATATGAAGGACTTGATTACCAGAAGTACACTGTGGTCAAGAGCTTCTCAAGAGCTCCAACATTCAAGTGTTATCACTACGAAGTCCTTAGCTCAGAAGCGCGAAGATCTAGGTGCTTTTGCTATACCTTGCACTAGAGGTGATGTGGAGTTCGCAAGGTCACCATGTGATCTAGGTGCCAGTGTGAATTTGATGCCCTTTATGGTCTACAAGAAGCTTGTATTGTGAGACCCTACTCCTACTAGCATGTGGTTGTTGATGGCGGATAGAACGTTGAAGAAGCCTGTGGGGATGCTCTATGATGTGTTGGTTAAAGTGGAGAAATTCATATTCCCTACAAACTTTGTGATTCTAGATTGTGAGGTTGACTTTTGATGTCCCAATCATTTTGGGAAGACCATTCCTAGCCATTGGATGGACTCTAATGGATATGGAAGCTAGTCAACTCTGGTTTAGATTAAATGACAAAGAAGTTGTCTTCGATATCCGCCAGCCCATGAAGTATCCAGATAAGCTCAAGAGTTAAGTCTGGGTAATTGGTGAAGTTTGAGTAACCAATTTGCCTAAGTTATGCTGCAATAATAAATCAAGTGTTTTCTTGGAAGGCAACCCAATCTGGACCTTGGAGCGTAGGAGCCCAGGTATGTTTTTGAGCCCTTACATTATATTTTTGCTTGATTTTGTGCATTGGGGTCAATGAACATCGTTTTTGATAGGGTGTGGGTAGTTATCGGCCTTAGTGAAGTCTGAGTAGCTTATGGTCCATAACTACCCCAATTTTTTTATCCTGAGGTTTGCTTGCCTGTGTTCTTTATCCTCGTGGATATCTAATTCCTATTTAACAGACACGTTTAAGATGTTTAGATAATATGTGTAGCATATAGTACTAATACTTGTGGCATATAACATGTTTTTATGTTTTATAGCATAAAGGATGTTTTTATGTTTTGTTTTGAAAATTGGTGCCCACCAAAATATTTGTTCACTAGCTAGATAATAACCATGTATGTTTAGGTGTTTGACATTATTTGTTCTAATAAGTGAGGGTAAATTGAAATAGAAAGCATGATTTGTGAGGCTTTTGTTGATAATGTATTAAATGCCATGCGAGCGTGAGCTTATTTTGCTAGATTCATGTATTTTGTGCTAATTCAGAACTTTTCCTGTTACTCTAAGTTGGATTGTAGATTAAATGGATTAGGAAAGGATCCTAGGCCTTTGTTCTTTAAATAGTCTACTTTATCGTAAAATAACGAACCAAATGGTTATTTTTTCCTTGTTCCAAATATTTGAGCCTTATATGTACCAATTCTTTCTAAAAACCTAATTAGCCTAGCCTTGTCTAGTGAAAAATCCTGAAATTAGCCCTGGTCTTTCCTTGAGCATTGTGAACCTTGATTGATGCAAAAAGCCTAAGTTGAGGGTGACTACCAAAAGTTGGCCTGGTTCGGAAGAGAGATATTGTATACTTCAATACAGGCTAAAAACCTAAGTGAAGGGTGGCTCCTGTAAAGCTAAAAGCACAAAAATAAGGGGAAGAGTTAGGAATGGAGAGAAAAATCATGTACTCAGTGCTAGAAAAATGATATATGCCTTAGATTGAGCTAAAAAAAAAGCAAAAAGAAGCACAAAAACATGGCAAAAAGCTGAAAAATAAGAAGAAAGTGCCCGAAAAAGCTTGAATAAGGAAAAAAGGAGAATAAGGTGAAAATGATAGAGTTGGTAGGGAAAAGGTGTATAAAAATGCAATTTCAAGAAGTGGCATTAGTCCATATTTTCCTAAAATATCACACAAAGACCCCTGAGCCTACGTTACAAGCCTAGAAAATCCTAAAGTGATCTTATTCCAGTTATTTGAAGATCTGAGACTTGAGTATAGTGGCAAGCCTATGGTACTAGTCATATACAGGAATATCTTTTGTGAGAGTGAGTGTTTTTGCGCAATCCCAAGGTTAAAGCATGAAATCACAATTGAATGTCAAATATAGAACTTCTTTCTATGAGAACACTTGTATTGAATTGCATTTTTAGCATTTGGCTTGTTTAATTATTGTGGATTATTGATAATCCCTTGTTTTCATAATTGTGTTGTCACATGCATCAGTTTGCATTGGCTTGCTAAATAGCTGTCTGGTCCTGTTTTGAAAAGTTGTGGGTATTTGAGTTTGAGAAGTATATGATATATGCCACTGAGTTGAGTTCTGTGTGTTAGTGTATTGTCTATATAGATTGAGTCGTCCCTTGAGGACAACCAATAATTTTAAGTTGAGGGTGTTGAGGGTGTTGATGTGCTGTCAAAATTCAGCACTTTTGATACTTAAAACTTATGATTTTGTGTGTTCTTAATGCGATATTTGTTGATTTTATGTGTTTTTGTATTTAGATTTGCAGGAAGGCAGGTTGGCCATGTTTGGCGCAAAATTACAGAAGATTTCTAGTTTTTTATGACTTACGAGACCCTTTATGGATCGTAGAGCATTCTACGAGTTGTACAGGTAGTTTCGTGACAAATTCTATTGAAGGGTGAAATCTGAAGATCAGTTCAACGAGACAAGCATACGAGTCGTAGAGCATTCTATGAGTCGTATTGATGGGTTTCGTGAAGATTTCTAGTGAGAGACAATTAGATGAAGCTGAAGCCTACAAACATGTAGTACAAGTCAAGGATTGGTTTAAAATTCATAAAGTAAAGTCATAGGAGAGAAGTCCAAGATCTCAAGGCTGAATACGAGACCCCGACTATGAGTCGTAGAAGACACTACGACTCATAGAGACCTATTGTGGAGTCCGCCGATCAGTTTTTCTATTTTATTTAGGACTTAATTGTAATTACTTTAAATAGTACTTTTAGGTTATTGTACAAGGGAGGATGTCATTATTTTGTTCTTTTAGGGTTTGTACTTAGAGAACCTAATATTTGAGAGAGAAGATTGTGAGAATACATTTGTGAATTAATTTGATCTTCAATCTTGTGATTCTCATTCTTCTTGGATTTGCTCGATTTCAATTCAATTGGGTAAGTATTCAATTATGTTTTCTCAATTCATAATTTCTTCATCTACCCATAGTATGAATAGCTAAACCCACAACTAGGGTTGTGGGAACCATGAAGAACTAGCTAAGTAAACACGGGTAATTTACAATTCTTGGAATGGGTATATGCATGTATTAATCAATTCTCTTTGTTTTTCATGTTTTCTAATGGTGGCCAACATTAGAACCTTCATAGTGTTACTGACTGGACTAAAGTAGTGATGAATAGGAAAAGGGATTGATTAACAAGAGTCGATTGATATGTTCTCATCTAATCAACCGAACTGGGCCAAGGGGACGTTGTACTGGGACTTATAGGTAATGGTTAGTATTGCACACCATGGACATAGGCCATTTTTCATAGTAAAATTCGCCTCTCACCTTTGACCAAAAGGCTTGGTGAACTTAAATTACCATCCTGCATGCTATATATTTGACAAGAATTGGGTCATCTGGTGATACTAAGTTGGAGAATCATAGGGAGCAAAATACCCTAGTTGCTCTCTATTATTGATTGTCTCTCGTGATAGTTAGTGTAGTTTACTTTCTTATTGATTATTGCAATTCCCCCCTAGCCTTGGGGAATTGAGTTGGTTAACTACTTGAATTGCTTATTGGTGAATTTGTCTTGAGTCTACGTATTCCCTGTGGGTTTGACCCTAACCTTGGTTAGGGTTATATCTTGGCAACAATCATTTTATCCTCTAAAATAGAGTTATAGCTTGGGAGACATCACATGGTCTGTATAGAAGTTGCGGACATGTAGACCATGCCTGTTGTAAGAGTCTATGAAAATCTAGTGCGTTAGCAGCAATAGTGGTCCCCCTCTCCTCATTTGCACCATACTGCGGGGGCCTCTCCTCAATAGTAATAGAACCAGTGGTGGTGTCAATCTTAGAACCCTTAGGCGGTGGCACTGGGGAAAACATCTCTGGTATAGGTGGGGGTTGTGCTTACCAGAGTGCCATCGAGTTCTCATCAGCTTTGATCAGGCTGGAATCCAAAGTGTGTTGGGCCTTAACTAACTGGTCCAGTTGGTGTAGTCTCTCCACCCTAGACTCGACACAGAGTCTATAGATCAAACAAGGGAAAGGGATGGAGGTGGCATTCTTTAATGCAACCTCATCTATCTGCACAGTGATGAGGCGGAACCAATCAATGTCATAGCCAGCTAAGATGCTGGCAACAAAAATAGCATGCCCCAGCATAAGAGTATTGTCTATAAGTGTCGACTGGATGTGTTATCGAGCTATAGCCTACGAAAATTTGGCAGGGTAGCTAAGCAAAGACTTGCCAATCGGGTCCATATGAGTGGTAACCTAAGCAGGTTCCGGACCCTACTCTACATTATGGATAGCCACCCATCTCAAAAGTGTGGCTCGATGCTCGGGATCTTTCATGATCAATGAGTTCCTGGCCTTCCCTAACCTGTAATCAAACTCTGCTTTATATCTGGGGCCACGGTACTCGGGACCAAGTAACATGCAGCGGATGATCTTTTCTCAAATGTCTACTTATCGACCTCTCACTCATGTCTCTGTCAACCTAGGGTGAGTGAGAGGTTTCTTCCCCATGGGAAGAGAACACTAGATTGTGGTTGCGTAGGATGCATAAAACTCCTTCACCAAAATGAGGGAGTACCGACTAAGAAACTCTGTCATCTACATGAGTCCATAATGAATCATCGTGTCATGTAGATCAGGAACACGACTTAGTCCATGGGAAATCCCCCTTGGCTTCTCATAGATAGAATAGGTAGGCTTGCTTCGCTCTTCCGGCTGTACACCCACCTAATATAGACTCCATGCCCTCAACACACCACTTGTTAACAGAGGCATCCCGTGCTGATGATGATAATGGTACGACGGAGGACTAGCATTTGCTCATCCTTTAGAGCCTTCTTCAGAACTAGTCTCCTCTAAAGATGGAGTCATCTGTGGCATGCTGCTTCCATCACTACCTTACTCTTCAGACTGGGAAAGACTAACAACTAGAGCCTGAGGTTGCCCATCTCTGGAGCAACTCTGGTCTGTGGTCTAGAAGCCTTTGGGTCCAGCTGGGCATCAAGTATCTCTAATGACCCGCTCAGCTGAGGGGTCTGCTCAATATTAAAAGGCTCAACTTCCAAAGGCTTATCCCTGAGCTTTCTCCTCAGAGCCTCAATCTTAGCATGTCTACCTTTTGGGCCCATAATACCTGAAACATTGGTTAGCCCCAAAAACCAACAAATGGTATACAAAAATTATTTAAGTGTAGTTGCAGATAGGTTATACGAAAGCCCTTGATATGAGCCATAGTGACTACTACAAGTCGTAAAGTGCTCTCATAGACCAGTGGTTCAAATGAATTTTTGTTATTGGAAAATTCTATGAGACCGGGTACGACTCATAAAGTGGCTTACGAGTCGTAGACAAGTTCATAGAAGATTCCAGTGAGTAATTAAAATCAGGTAGTAATAGACAAGACCTATATATGAGTTGTACAGTGATCTATGACTTGTAGAAGGTCTTCTCTAATGGATACTTAGAAACATCAATTTTCTGGAATTTCCCACGAGGGGCAATTACAACTCTTACACGGCTCTACGGGTCATAAGAGCCTCTCATGAACCAGAAGTCTCAGTCACCTAAGTTTCTAAGCCCTTTAGTCAAAGGTGAGAGGCAAATTTCACTATGCAATAAGGCCCATCTCCATAGCATGCAATACTAACCATTAGCTATAAGTGCAAGTACAACCTCCCCTTTGCCCATTTTGGTTGATTAGATGAGAACACATCAATTGAAACCTATTAATCAATCTCTTTTCCTATTCATACTACCTTGGTCCAGTCTGTCATGCTAGATGGTTCTAATGTTGTTCATTAAAAGAGAAAATGCAAAACACAGAGAATTTATTATTACATGTATGTACCCATTTCAAGAATTGTAAATTATTCGAGTTTACTTTGTTAGTTCTTCATGGTTCCCACAACCCTAGTTGTGAATTTAGCTACTCATGCTATGTGTAGATGAATAAATTATGAAATGAGAAAATTTAATTAAACACTTACACAATTGAATTAAAATCAAGAAAATCCAAGATTGATGAGAATCACAAGATTGAAGATAAAATTTACCCACAAGTGTTTTCTCACAATCTTCTCTCCCAAGTATTGAGTTCTCCAAGTACAAATCGTAAAACTACTGAATTATGACGTCCTCTTTAAAAAAATAACCTAAAACAATTTATAGTAATTATAATTAAGTCCTAAATAAAATAGAAAAACTGGTCAGCAAACTCCACGAAAGTTCTCTATGACTCATAGTGTCTTCTACGGCTCATAGTTGTGGTCTCATAGTCAGCTTATGGAATTTCTGACTTCTCTTTTATGATACAACTTTACGACTCATAACATAATCTACAACTCGTACTGCATGTTCGTAGTCTTCACTTTATAATATTGTCCTTCACTAGAACTCCTCACGAAACCTATCAATACGAGTCTTAGAATGCTCTACGACTCATAAGCATGTCTCATTAAGCTGATCTTGAGAAAACATTCTTCATTGGAATTTGTCACGAGATCCCTCTATGACTTGTATAATGCTCTACAATCCGTAGAGGGTCTCGTAAATCATCAAAAACCAGCAACTTCTGAAATTTTTCCCGAAATCATGGCCAACTTGTAATCCTGCAAATCTAAACATAAAAACAAATAAAACCCACAAATATCGCATTGACAACACGCAAAATTCTAGGTTTTAAGCATCAAAAGTGATGTATTTTGGCAGCACATCAATTATCAACAATCCACAATCATTGAACAAGCCTATTGCTAATAATGCAATGCAAATGCCCTCACAGAAAGAAGTCCCATATATGACACTCAATGATATTTTCATGTTTAGCATTAGGACTATGCAAAATCACTCTCTCGCACAAAAAATATTCATGCATGATGTCTAATACCATAACTTTCCCCTATACTCATGAATCAGATCTTCAACTTGAAACAACCCCAAAAAGTGCCAAAAAATGTGCCTCGAAATGCCAAAACTTTAATTTTTATATATCTAAAAATTCATTCGTTATTTGAAAACTTTGACTTTATATTTGTGATCAGGGGGTCAAATTAGGTGAAAAGGGGTCTAACCTCGATTTAAGACCGAAAAATTAGCAATTATAATTTTTTTAGTGATGAATACCAGAGAGCTTTTCGCGATACCTCCGTGATGCGCCTTAGACGCACTTTAGTATAAACTCTTCTCTGCGTCCTCTCTGCGACACAAAGATGTATATGTCACCTTGCAGTGTTTTCCTGTGCAGTCCAAAATATTTTAAGTGTCGGGCCCAAATTTTCCAAATGTGTTTTTATCTATACTTAGTCAAATTTCATCCTTATATCATCCTAAACATTTCCCAATACTCCGCAAAACACTTAGCCATATTTTAACTACAAATTTTAAGACTCAAAACCCTCATCCGGAGCTAAGGATTCTCTTCAAGCTTCAAGCCTCCATTTTTAACCTTCGCCAAGAACTTCTCCACAGCTAAGGTATGTGGTGTTGAACTATTGGGTCCTTTAACCCATGGTGCCTAAGACTCCTTTTTACTAATATTGCATGATTTAAAGTTGATTTTACAAGTGGGTCTTGTATATTAAGAATTTTACTGCACAATGATTTTAGTTCATGAAAGTATGTTGTTTTAGCATGTTTTGAGCTCTAGATCTTGGATATAATGTTAGATTTGATGAGGGGTTTTAATGTGAATATCTTGGGGGTGTTACAAGGTATTTATTGATGGTTTTACAACGTATTTTATTGCATTATTTCATCTCTAAATTACATGGTCTTTTACACCCATTACACACACCCCAAGGTGTTTGATAAAATGTCCGGTTATAGTTTCTTGAGGAATTGAAGGTCCAAAGCATGAGATATGATATGAATGATTCTATGATGATGAAATGAGTTTATGTATATGATTATTACTATATGAAGTATTGCATTAGAGCTTATGATAAATCCTATATAAAGTATTGCATTAGACCATCCCTAATCCGGTGGGTCAAGAAACCCGGTAACTGAGGGAAGGATTCGTACTTCTCCACGTAGTGATGGGGTGGCATCATCACTAATCAAGATGGGAATTTATACTCATTAACCTAGATGAGGGTTAGTACTCATCCCCCTAGGTGATGGGGCGGCATAATCATAAATGGAGATGAGGGTTAGTACTCATCCACCTAGGTAATGGGGTGGCATTATCACCAACAAGATGAGGGTTAGTACTCATCCACCTAATTGATGGTTGGCATCATCACTAACCTACCAAAGGGTTGTACATTTTGATATCTAGCTCGATCTATTCTTTACATATAATATCTTATATGAGCATGAGTTACTTAAGCATGTTTTACTTATGCATTGATCATTCATGTCACATTGCTATCCCATGCCTATTGTCCATTATTATGCATATTGATTATGAAGCTTATCTTTTTTGAATTGCATCCGACATACTTAGTACATTCAAACGTACTAACTCATATTCTTGCCTACATGATATTACCATATAGGAACCGGTACTCAAGCTAATCATTTTCCTCCTCGACGTAGTTAGACGGTGCTATTCCAAGATTGTTGGTGAGCCCTCCACTTCGGGGACCTTGGTTTATGTTCTTTCTCTTGATTTGTATTGAGACACTTTCTTATGTTCTATTGACTATGAGGGTAAGCCCGGTAGCTTGGTCTTGGCCCCCGCTCTATCTATGTATTAGAGGTGTTTGTTGGACATGTTGTGTATCTATGTATGAGCTTCGACTCTTGTCTCTTGACTATGGTGTTTATGCAAACCTTTCCTTATCCCCATTTCCCCTATTCTTATCTATATGTCTTTTATATGCTTCCGCAACCAAGGGTGTGTAATGACAAGTTAAGAGGCTTTTTTGGGGTTCCGTCGGGTTCCCTATTCGTCGTGTCACATCTAGGCCCTAGGCTTGGGTTATGACAAACTTGGTATCACAGCACTGGGTTGATGAATCCTCGGAGTCCAACACACCGCATCGATTAGAGTCCTATTCATGGTTGTGAAGCACGCCATGACTATGAGTAGGAGACTATGAGATATTTTAGGAAATGTTTCCCTTCTTCATGCTCTGAGTCGTGCTGCAAACTCTTGATAAGTTCTTCGCCTCTAACGATTGTTCTTTGTTATTCTAGATCATGCCAAACACTAGAGGATGGCATGCCCAAACTCCCAAGGAGCAACCTACCAATGGTGATCTCCAGGATGCTCTTACTATGCTTGCCTAAGTGGTGGCCAACTAAGTCCAACAAGGTGCCCAAGCCCCTCATGCTACTACCCCAGGAGTTAGGGTAAGAGATTTCATGAGGATGAATCCTCCGGCTTTCCATGGGTCAAAGATAGATGAAGATCCACAAGAATTTATCGATGAGGTCTACAAAATCTTGTCTATCATGGGTGTTGGGCTAAATGAGAAAACGGAGTTGGCAGCGTATCAATTCAAGGGGATAGCCCAAATTTGGTATGATCAATGGAAGGGTGAAAAGGGTAATGGCTATATGGTGCTTTAGGAGGAATTTAAATTGGCCTTCCTTAATTGATTCTTCCCTCTTGGGCTTAAGGAAGCAAAGTTGATTGAGTTTATGAACATGAAACAAGGTGCCATAAGTGTGAGGGAGTATGCCCTCAAATTTAATCAACTTTCAAAGTATGCTCCTCACTTAATGGCCGACCTAGGTCAAGGATGAATAAGTTTGTTATGGGGGTTTCTGACTTGGTAAGTGAAGAATGTCGATCCGTCTTTCTTATTAGTGACATGGATTTGTATCGATTGATGACATATGCTGAACAAATGGAAGAAGAGAAGTTGACAAAAAGAAGGGGCCATGAGGCCAAGAGGGCCCGTTTTGAGGGCAAGTTCCACAAGGGTGTTAGACTTCCACAAGGCCAAAGGCCTCCTCATGCTACAAATAGGGAGTTTGCCAATGACTTCCCTAGACCTCAAGGTATTGCTGGTATGGCTCCTAATAATATGTGTCCTAGATGTGGGAAGAGTCATAATGGGCTGTGTTTGAAGGGTACTAGTGCATGCTATGGTTGTGGGGAGCTTGGTCACAAGAAAGTAGATTGTCTAAGAAATCGTGGCAAGGTTTGGGGTGCAAATACGGTCCCATTAGGTAGAGGTGGTCCCCAAGGTGGTGCCCCAAGGCACAATCATTTTTTTGCTCTACATGGGAGGCAAGAGGTTGGTGTGGTCCCCAATGTTGTTACCGGTATGTTGAAAATCCTTGATCTTGATGTATATGCTTTAATTGATCCCGGTGCCACCCTTTCCTTTGTTACGCCCTTTGTTTCTAAAAAGTTCCATGTTTAGTAAGAGTTGTTGCATGAGTCATATGAAGTGTCTACTCCTATTGGTGCATCTATTGTTGCTAGGAGGGTGTATAGAAATTGTCGGGTTTGGATCTTGCATATAATCCTACCTTGTGATCTTTTTGAATTAGATATGGTTGATTTTGATGTTATTCTTGGGATGGATTGGTTGCATACCTACTATGCTTCTATTTATTGTAGAACCCATAGGGTTAATTTTCAATTACCAAATGAACCCATCCTTGAATGGGAAAGTCATGTTGTGGTAGTAAGGGGTAGGTTCCTCTCATTCATTAAAGCATATAGGTGATTTCTAAGGGATGTTTGTATCATCTTTTGAGGGTTAAAAGATGTGGAGTCCAAAGTCTGTTCCATTGAGTCTGTTTCAATTGTAAGTGAGTTTCTTGATGTCTTCCCAAATGACCTTCCTAGTGTCCCACCCGAAAGGGAGATAGATTTTGGCATAGATCTCCTTTCCGACACTCAACCTATCTCCATTCCCCCTTACTATATGGCCCTGGAGGAGTTGAAGGATTTAAAGGAATAATTGAAAGATTTGTTGGAAAAGGAATTTATTAGACCTAGGCAATCACCTTGGGGTACACCAGTGTTGTTTGTAAAGAAGAAAGATGGTGCAGTTAGGATGTGCATTGACTATAGGCAACTCAATAGGGCCACTATAAAGAATAGATATCGTCTTCCAATAAATGATGACTTGTTTGACCAATTTAATGGGGCTAGCGTTTTCTCTAAGAATGATCTTCGGTCCGTGTACCATCAAGTGAGGGTGAGGGAGTGTGAGATTCCCAAGACGGCCTTCCAGACTAGATATGAACACTATGAATTTTTGGTTATGTCCTTCGGGTTGACTAATGCACCGTTCATCTTCATGGACCTAATGAATAGGGTCTTCAAACACTACCTTGATTCCTTTGTTGTGGTCTTCATTGAAGATATTTTGATCTATTCACAAGTAGGGAAGAGCATATGGGCCATTTGAGGGTTGTGTTGCAAAGATCGAGGGAGGAGAGATTGTAAGCTAAATATGACAAGTGTGAGTTTTGGTTGGAGGAGGTTGCATTCTTCGGTAATGTGGTGTCGGGGGTTGGCATTAAAGTGGATCCTAAGAAGACTGATGTGATTAAGAATTATCCTAGACCATTGACCCATCGGATATTTGGAGTTTCTTGGGCCTTACGGGTTACTATAGAAGGTTTGTGAATGGGTTCTCCTCCGTTTCTTTCAAGATATTTTGGTCCTTATGAGGTTATGAGAAGGGTTGGCAAGGTAGTTTATGAGTTGAAGTTTCTTAGTGAAATGAATTTAGTCCATCCGGTGTTCCATGTCTCTATGTTAAGGAAATGTGCTGGTGATCCTAATGCTATTATGCCTCTTGATGTTTTGGGTGTTGAGGGTAACTTGAGTTATGAGGAGGTTTCGGTTCAGATCCTAGATCGGCAAGTGAAGAGGTTGAGGAACAAGGTGGTGGTATCCGTTAAGGTCTTTTGGAGGAAACAACAAATCGAAAGTGCTACTTGGGAGGCCAAAGCGAACATGCGAAAGCGGTATCCTTATCTTTTTCTCTCCACTCAAGCCTAAGGTACTAATTCTAAGTCCCCTATGTGATTCAATTCTTATCTTTTAGAACCTATACCATTCATATGCATTCATGTTTAAGTTGGCAAGTTTATGACAATTTTACACTTATGTTGAGATTTTGAAAATAGTGTTTTAAACGTAATATTGCATTCTAGTTAGGGCTGGTTTTTTATGATAATTCTTTTCTTGTGCGTCTCTTTTACATTCAGGGACGAATGTTTCCAAGGGGGAGATATTGAAACAACCCCAAAAAGTGCCCGAAAACGTGCCTCGGAATGCCCGGAATTTTAAATTCCATATATCTCAAAATGCATTTGTTATTTTGAAAATCTGACTTCATATTCTTGTTCAAAGGGTCAAAATTAGGTTAAAGAGGTCCAACCCCGATTTAATAGTGAAATATTAGCATGTACGAAATTCCAATGTGTGATTTCCAAAGGGGTTTTCACGACCCCCTCGCGATGCACCCCTGTGTATTTTGGGGACTGTCTTTTTAGTTCGGTCCAAGACTTCTAAGTCTTTGGCCTATGTGTTCTCAAATGTGTTTTTATCTATACTTAGCCAAATTTCACCCTCATATTATCCTAAACATTTCCCAATACTCACTCAAACACTTAGTCATATTTTCACTCCCCAAACTCAAGTCCCAAAGCCTCATCCCAAGCTAAGGTTCTCCTTCAAGGTTCTTCTTCAAGATTCTAGTCTCCATCTCCAATCTTCACCAAGATTATCTCAAGTTAAGAATTTGGGTTTCTTTAATGGCTTCTTTTTGCGAATGATACCCAAGCCTCTTTTTTCTCAAATTGCATGATTTAAAGTTGATTTACAGTTGGGTCTTGATTATTATGAAATTCACTGCACACTATGTTAAAGCTATGTACAGTTGTGACTGTTGTTCCATGTTTTGAGCTATAAATATTTGATTTATTGTAAGATTTGAGAAGTGGTTTTGATGTATATTGTTTGAGGGTGTTGCAAGGTGTTGAATGATGGTTTTACAATGGATTTTCTTGCATGATTTCATCTCTATATTTCATGGTTTTACACTAGTATTACACACCCTCAAAGTGTTTGATAAAATATCCTGATATGGTTTCTTGAGGAGTTGAAGGTCCAAAGCATGAGATATGATATGAATTACTATATGATGACGAAATGAGCTTATGTACATGATACATTCTATATAAAGTGTTGCATTAGACCATGCCCAATTTGGGGGGACGAAGAACCCGGATAACCTAGATGGGGGTTTGTACTCATCAACCTAGGGAAGGGTTTTTACTTCTCCACCTAGTGATGGGGCGGCATCATCACTAACCTAGATGGGGGTTTGTACTCATTAACCTAGGGAAGGTTTTGCACTTCTCCACCCTGGTGATGGGGCGACATTATCACCAACTTAGATGGGGGTTTGTACTCATCCACCTAAGTGATGGGGCGACATCATCACTAACCTACCCAAGGTTGTACATCTGGAAATCTAGCTTTGTCTCTTCTAGACATATGATATCCTATATGAGCATGAGTTACTTAAGAATGTTTTACTTATACATTGATCATACATGCCATATTGTTATACTATGCCTATTGCCTATTGTTATGCATTTTGATTGTGATGCTTAATTCTTGTTTGCATTGCATACTACATACGTAGTACATTCAAATGTACTAACACATACTCTATTAGGAACCAGAGTCCAAGTTGATCATCCCCCTCCACGTGGCTAGTTCGGTACTATTCAAGCTGGTTGGTGAGTCCTCCACTTCGGGGACCTTAGTCTATATTTCTCCTATTATGTATTGAGACATTCTTCTTTATTGTCTATTTTAACTGTGAGGGTGTGCCCAGTTACTTTGTCTTGGCCCCCGCTATTATCTATGTATTAGAGGTGTTGTTGGACATGTTATGTATCTATGATATGTGCTTGACTCTTGTCTCTTGATTATGATGATATGGAAGTGTTTCCCCTTAGCCCTGGTTTCCCCACTTTTATTTCTTGACGCTTGTTTTATTGCTTTCGCGACCAAGGATGTGTAATGATGTTCTAAGAGGCTTGCTTGGGGTCTCCTCGATTTCCCCTTGCGCATGTAACGTCTAGGCCCTAGGCTTGGGTTGTGACACAGGCCTTGCACAATCTATGGTGCACCCTGTCCTTAAAAGGCATCAATGTGGGCATCCATGATAGAAATACATTCCTAGATAGTAGGGACCGTGAATGCCTTACTTTGACCCTCTGAGTCTGCTATTGCCTGGCTGATCCATGGTCTAATCTGACGGACACGTTTTGTCAATTGAGACTCAGCATGTGATAGTCTCTGCACCAAGGACTATAGAAGCCTATAAAGTCGTGGCCTATGGTGCAGGAACAACAATTGTAGGCCTTCTCTCCACAACTGCCTTAGGCTGCGGGGGCCTCTCCTCAGTAGCAACAATAGTAGTAGTGGTAGTCTCAAATCCCTCAAGTCGTGGCGCTAGGGTGAACATCTCAGCCATAAGTGGAGGTTGTGCTCGCTGGAGTGCCACTACGTTCTCTTCAGCCTTGATAAGGAGGGATCCAATGTGCACTACGGCACAATCATCTGGTCCAGCTAATGTAGTATCTCCACCCTTGATTCTAGACAGAGCCTGCAAATTAAGTGCGGGAATGGGATGGAGGAGAACCGCTTTTGTGCGGCCTCATTAATCTACTCAACAATGAGGCGAGCCCAGTCAATATCATAACCATCTAAGATGCTAGCAACCGAAACCATATGCTTTGACGTCAGAGTATTATCAGCAAGTGTCAACCAGATGCGTGAACTAACAACTGCCCACCAAAACTTGGTAGGAAAATAGAGCGAAGGCTTGACGATATGCTCCGAGTGAGTGGAACCCCAAGAAGGTTCCAAACCTTGCTCTGCAATATACCTAATCACCCATCTCATCGACATGGCTCATCACTCAAGATCCTTTATCTCTAGTGGGTCCCTCATCTGCCCCACCTTGTAGTCAAACTTTGTTGTGGATCTGGGAGCAGGAAACTCGGGACTAAATAATATACGGCGGATGGTGGTGTCACAACCTAGGCCTAGGGCCTAGATGTGACACGGAAAATAGGAACCCCAAGGGACCCAAACAAGCCTCATAGCATATTCACCACTCATCCTTTGTCGCGGAAGCAAAGTAAACATAAAACAAAAGATATATAAAATGGGAAGTGCGACTAAGGGAAGTTTAGAATGTAAAAAAAATCATAAGAGTCAAGTTCGTAAAATAATAAAATCATAATATCCAACATACACCTCTAACATGGAATGGAACGGGAGCCAAGGTACTTTCCGAGCTCACCCTTATAATGTCAAATGTTCAACACAAAGAAGTCTCAAAATAGTAAGAGAAGTAGATAGTGTCCTCGAACTTGAGGACTCACCAAGCTTGTCTTGAAGTATCTCACTAGCCACGTGGAGGATAATCAAGAGGAGCTCCGGTACCTACAAGGTGATATCATGTAGGCATAAAATATGCATTAGTACATTTGAACGTACTAAGTATGTAGGATGCAATGCAACAAGACATAAGCCAATATAGTCAAAACACATAGAAATAGGCAATAGATGAGCGTAATCTCAATATGGCATGCATGGTCAATGCTTGAAGTAAGACATGTTTATAAATCATTCAACTTGCATAGAACATGATATATATGTGGGAAGAGACCTCGACCGACAAACAATAAGACCAAGAAAGATACAACATGGAATCTTAATGATTACCCCTCATCGGTAAAGAGGTGCTCTACTTGCCAAGGTAAACCATACTTCATCTTATGGGAGCCTATCCCATTTCAGAGAAGTAACCCCCCTTACTGGAACCTGTCCAATTTCGGGGTTGATTTCATAATAAAGTGCACTAGACGGATCCATTAGTATAACAAGGGTATAACATAATCTTATGTTAGCACATAGTTTGAGGAAAGGAGTATGGACCCTTGAAGATAGTCCACGCCGACATCCAATTCATCAGTGCTAAGTCTAATCCCACAAAATTCTTGAAGTAATCATAACTTTAATAACTTGTAATAAACATAGAATCATGACATGAGTAGCTCTTACATATACTTGACCTCTAATGGTGAGCGTAATTTGAAACATGAGAATAGATCATAACCATACATGAATCCTTTCTTTAACATGAATGGCTCCCAAGAGGTAGAAAATCTTGAAAATAGGGCTTAAATTGATACTTTCATAATCATAGATAATTTTATGAATTCATAACATACTTGATAGCCCATATTCATCATGAAGTCACTTGACTTATAAAACATGTAAATAACTTGAGAATTCTTGACTTGACATTTCATCGAACACTGGTGGGCACATATGAGAACATGTTCAAATCATGCAAAATACAAGAGTATAAATCATGAAATAGTGAAATCAATGCATGTTAAGGTCATGTAAATCAGCCCACAAACATTATGGTCAAACCCCATCATGGGCAACTTATAAATCATATCAAAACTTCACAATAGTTCATAGATCTCATAGCTTGAAGCATTTGTAGTCTCTACAGACAAAGATTAACTCATAGCATAAGATTAAAATAGATATTCATGCATAATCAACAATATTTGATAAAATCCCAACATATTTCATGCTCATATTTCAGATTAATAGATACCCATAAGAAATACAACTTGAAGTCATGCAATTTTCATAAAATAGGAATGTTGGACTCTAAGAGTGAAAGGACCCGATCCGATGGATGAAATTCACATACCTAATTTTGGGGTTTCCTTGATATAAACTTGAAGGAGACCTTAAGCTTCAATGGAGTTCTTGGGATCCAGAATTAAGCTTGAGACATTTGAATTTGGGTGGGAATCTTGATAAAATGGTTGAGAGGTTTTAGAGAGGGTTTTTGAGTAATACGGAGCTGAAAAATGGCTAAGTATAGGTGTTTCAACACATAATTGGGCATGGGGACATGACTCCAATGCCCTTAGGCCGAAACAGAAATTAAGGAAGTGCTAATACTGCTCCCCGATAGGTCCACGTCATGGAGTCATCCCGTACCCTCTCCATTTTCAAAAATTTTATGAAAATCATTTTTCGCTATGGGTCTTCTAAAATCCGAGTTATACCCATTTCCCACTCAATGTTACCCCCTAATCAATAATATGAATTTGAGTTTTTGATATCACGCACAGATTTTGAGATATATAGAAATTACTATTATGGGCATTTCCGAAGTACATTTTTGGGGCGTTTCAATATCTCCCTCTTGCGAACATTCGTCCCCGAATGTCAAAGAAATATGCAAAAGAGAAGTAATCACAAATATTTCAGCTCGACGTGAATGCAACAAATGCGTTTAAACATCATTCTTGAAAATCTCAACATGAATGTAAAAAATTACCATAAACTTGTCAAAATAAACATGAATGCATGCATAATGACATAGGGGATAAAACTTAGGACTTGAAAACATATAGGGGGCATAAATTAGTACCTTTGGCTTGAGTAGAGTGGAAGAGATATGGATATTTCTTTCTCATGTCTGCCTCGGCTTCCCATGTTGCACTTTCGACTTGTTGGTTCCTCCAAAGGACCTTGACGAAAGCTACATCCTTTTTTCTCAATCTCTTCACTTGTCTATCCAGAATCTCCACCGGGACCTCCTCATAGGTCAAATTATCTCCTATAACATCCACAACATCGAAGGTCACTATAGCACTTGGGTACCCCCACACACTTTCTCAACATGGGCACATGGAAGACCAGATGAACCATGTCCATCTACATAGGAAACTCCAACTCATATGAAATCTTAACCACTCTCCTCAAAACTCTATAAGGACACACAAAACTAGGGCTTAATTTCCCCTTATTTCCGAACCGGACCACACCCTAAATGGGTGAGACTTTCAATTAGACCCAATCACCAACATTAAACTCAAGATCGCTTCCCCTCACATCGAAATAGGACTTTTTTCTAATTTGGGTTGTTTTCAATCTCTCCCTAATCAACCTCACCTTCGCCAAGGTTTCCATGAACAAATCCGGGCCAAGCTAAGCCATTTCACCCACATCAAACCACACAACCAGGGATCTACAATAACTACCATAAAGAGGTTCAAAAGGAGCCATACCAATGCTTGAGTGTTAGCTATTGTTTTAAGCGAACTCAATGAGTGGAAGATGTTCATCCCAACTACCCTTAAACTCCAAAACACAAGCTTTAAGCATATCCTCAAGAGTTTGGATAGTCCTCTCGGCTTGACCATCCGTTTAAGGGTGAAAAGTTGTACTAAGCATAACCTTGGTACCAAGACCTCTTTGGAAAGACCTCCAAAAGTGAGAGATGAATTGAGTACCACGATCCGAAATGATAGAACAAGGCACCCCATGCAATCAAACTAATTCATGTATATACAACTTCGCATAATCTTTGGCACCATAAGTAGTTTTGACCAGTAGGAAGTGAGCCGACTTTGTCATTCGATCCACAACAACCCAAATAGAGTCAAAATGTTTCCTAGTCTTAGGAAACCCAACCACAAAATCCATGTTGATCTCCTCCCACTTCGAAGTAGGAATTTCTACATCTTGGCTTAGGCCACCTGGCCTTTGATGTTCTACTTTCACTTGTTGGCAGTTGTGACATCCGGATATGAACTTGGCAATGTCTCTCTTCAAATCACTCCACGAATACACTTCCCTTAAGTCTCTATACATCTTCGTAGAATCGGAGTGAATGGAATAAAATGAATTATGGGCATCCTTCAAGATCAATTCTTTCAAATCATCCACATTTGGCACAAACAATCTACATTAGTACCTAAGGGTACCATATCCCCCTTGGGAGAAAACCTCCATTTTATCACCTCTCACCAAGGCCTTCAACTCTAGTAAGGTGGGGTCAAGATCATGTTTTGCCTTTACCTTGTCAATCAAGGACGATTTAGAACTATCAACAACCATTATACCCCCAATATCAACTTCATCCAACCTAACCCCCAATCTAGCCAACCGGTGAACCTCTCTAGCCATCTCATTGCCAGTATCATCAACATGAGCTACACTACCCATAGACACCCTACATAAAGCATCGGCCATAATATTAGCTTTGTTGGGATGATAGTGCACACTCATATCATAATCTTTAAGGAGCTCTAACCATTTTCTTTGTCTCAAGTTAAGATCTTTTTGGGCGAATGCATATTGGAGACTCTTATAGTCGGTAAACACATCAACATGAACCCCATAAAAGTAATGATGCCAAATTTTCAAAGAAGATACTACAACCTCCGATTCAAGATCATGGGTGGGATAATTCTTCTCATGCACCTTAAGTTGTCTAGAGGCATATGCTATAACCTTAAGACTTTACCTCAAAACATACCCTAAACCAATTCTTGAGGCATCTCAATTCACTACAAATCCTTCCAACCCTTCCAGTAGAGCCAAGATAGGAGCGGAGTCAAGCTTATCTTTCAAAGTTTGGAAACTCTTTTTGCACTCATCGGTCTACACGAAATTCAACTTCTTTTGAGTCAATTTAGTCATAGGAGAAGCAATAGAAGAGAATCCACTTACTAACCTCTGGTAATTACACGCCAAACCAAAGAAACTTCTAATGTCCAATGGAGCCAAAGGTCTAGGCCAATTTCTAATCACCTCCGTCTTCTTAGGATCCACCTTGATGCCATCAGCCAATACCACATGCCCTAGAAAGGCAACCTCTTTTAACTAAAACTCATATTTTTTAAATTTAGCACACAACCTCTCCTCCCTCATGATTTGCAACACCACCCTCGAGTGATCCACATATTCCTTCACACTATGGGAATAAATCAAGAAATCATCAATAAAAACCACCACAAACAAGTCAAGGTAGGGTTTAAAAACCTTATTCATGAGATCCATAAATATAGTCAGCGCATTAGTCAACCCAAAGGACATAACTATAAACTCAAAGTGCCCATACCTAGTCCAGAAAGTCGTCTTGGGAATGTTACACTCCCTTACTTTCACTTGGTGATACCTGGATCGAAGATCAATCTTAGAAAAGTTACTAGCCCCTTGAAGTTGATCAAATAGGTCATCAATCCTTGGTAGATGGTACTTGTTATGCATGGTGACTCTATTAAGTTGCTGGTAATCAATGTATATCCTAAGAGAACCATCCTTCTTCTTCAGAAACAATACCGATGCACCCCAAAGTGATTTACTAGGCCTTATGAAACCCTTCTCCAATAAATCCCTTAATTGCTCCTTCAACTCCATTGGGGCCATACGGTAAGCAGGAATAGAAATGGGTTGAGTATAGGGAAGGAGGTGTATACCGAAATCTACTTCACTTTCAGGAAGAACACCAGGAAGTTCATGGGGAAAGACATCAACAAACTCATTAACCACCGAAACCGACTCTACAGAAAGGACTTTGGACTTAACATCCCTAACCCTAACAAGATGATAGAGAAAACACTTAGAAATCAACTTTTGGGATTTAAGGCAAGAAATGAATCTACCCTTCACCACCACATCATGACTTTCCCACTCAAGAACGGGCTCATTAGGGAATAGGAATTTAACCCTACGTGTTCTACAATCAATAGAAGCATAATATGCATGCAAGCAATCCATTCCAAGAATGACATCAAAATCCACCATATCTAATTCAACAAATCACAAGGCAAGAGTTTATGCAAAATGAACACAAGACATTTTCCATAGACTCTTCTAGCAACAATGGACTCACCAACAGGAGTAGACATTCCATAAGGTTCACATAATAATTTGGGACTAGCATGAAGCTTTTTGGTAACAAAAGAAGTAATAAAAGAAACAGTGGCCCCCGGATCTATCAATGCATACACATCAAAATAAGAAACCTTGAAAATACTAGTAACAACATCGGGCACCTCATGAACTCCTTACCTCCCTTGAAGAGCATAAAATCTATTTCGCCTTGGTGCACCCCCTTGTTGCCCTCCTCTCCTGCTTTGACCCACATTTGCACCTTGGCCTTGTGGACGACCATCTCCACCTTTGTTTTGAGCATTAGAAAAATCAATAACTTTGTGACCCATCTCACCACAATCAAAGTAAGCAATAGAATTCCTCAAACATGGACCACTATGATCTTTCACACCTTGGATGACCCTCTTGTTGGAAGTATTGGATGACCCTTGGCCTTACAACTTGTGGCCTTGAGGGAATTGGCCACCCTTAGAACCTTGGAACCCACCTTCAAATTGAGCCCTCTTGGGCTCACCAACCCTTCTCTTGCTAAGGTTCTCCCCCTCTAGTTTCTTGACATGTGTCATAAGCCGAGACGAATTCATGTCCCCTACTAGCATGGCTATACGACACTCCTCATTAACCAATTCGAATACGCCCGTCACAAATTTGTTTATCCTTGACCTGGGATCGGCAACCAGTTGTGGAGCATACTTGGAGAGTTGGTTGAACTTGAGGGCACACTCTCTCACACTCATGGACCCTTGTTTAAAATTTATAAATTCCATTATCTTCACCTCCCTTACCTCAATATGAAAGAACCGGTTGAGAAATGCGGCTTTGAACTCTTCCTAAGGGATAGCATCATCATTCCCCTTCTCCATCTTCTATTGACTACACCAAATTTGAGCGACCCCTTTGAGTTGGTCGGTCGCCAACTCCGCTTGTTCCTCAAAATTAACCCCCATAATGGACAATACTTTATACACCTTATCGACGAATTCTTGGGGATCCTCATAAACCTTGGACCCATAAAACTTTGGTTGATTCATCCTTGTAAAATTCCTCAGCCTTGAGGCCGGAGTAGGAGCATATGTTGCTTAGGCCCCTTGGTTGATTTGGTTGGTCATAACATGATCCAACATTGTAGTAGCATCTCAGAATTCTTCTTGACATACCCCTCTTTCTTGAGGATCTTGAGAAGCGGGAGGAGTAGGTTGCTCCTCGGGTGTACGGACACCTCTTCCTCTAAAAATCAGCATGATCTAGAATAACAAAGAACATTATTTAGGGAAAATCCTTACCTTAACTTCTATAGCATGACATAGATCGTGAATAAGGGAAACATTTTCTAAAACGACTCATAGCTTCTTACTCATAGTTGTGGCGCACTTCAAAACCATCACTAAGACTCTAATTGACGCGGTGTGTTGGATTCCGAGGACCATTAACAACCTAGTACTCAGATACCAAGTTTATCATGACCCAAGCCTAGGGATTAGACATGACATAGCGAAGGGGAACCCAAAGGTACCCAAACAAGCATCTTAGCATATCAATCACATATCCTTGGTCGTGGAAGCAAAGTAAACGTCAACAAGATATATATAAAATGGCAAGTGGGACTAAGGGAATTCTTCAATATAAAAAAAGCATAAGGGTCAAGCTTGTAACAAAATAATATCATAATATCCAACATACACCTCTAACATGGAATGGAGCGGGGCCAAGACACTTTTCGAGCTCACCCTTATAATGTCAAATGTTCAACACAAAGAAGTTTTAAAATAGCAAGAGAAGTAGATTTTGCCCTCAAACTTAAGGACTCACCAAGCTTGTCTTGAAGTATCTCACTACTGGTCCCTACATGGTGATATCGTGTAGGCATAAAGTATGTGTTAGTACGTTTGAATGTACTAAGTGTGTAGGATGCAATGCAACACGACATAAGCCAATATAGACAAAATGTATAGTAATAGGAAATATATGAGCATAATCGCAATATGGCATGCATGATCAATACTTGAAGTAAGACATGTTTATAAATCATTCAACTTGCATAGAATATGATACATATGTGGGAAGAGACCTCAACTGACAAAGAAGAAGACCAAGCGAGCTACAATCTGGAATCCCGACTATTAGCCCTCATCGGTAAAGAGGTGGTCTACTTGCCAAGGTAAACCATACTTCACCTTATAGGAGCATGTACCATTTCGGAGAAGTAGCCCCCCTTATGGGAACCTGTCCCATTTCGGGGTGGATTTCATGATAAAGTGCAATAAATAGATTTACTAGTATAGCAAGGGTATAACATAATCCTATGTTGGCATATAGTTTGAGGAAAGGAGTATGGACCCTTGAAGATAGTCCACGCCGACATCCAATCAATAGGTGTTAAGTCTAATCTAATGGAATACTTAAAATAATCATAACTATAATAACTTATAATAAATATGGAATCATGACATGAGTAGCTTTTAAAAATATATGACGTCTAATGGTGAGTATAACTTTAAACATAAGAATAGATCATAATAATATATGAACCCTTTCTTTAAAATGAATGGCTCACAAGAGATAGAAAATCTTGCAAATAGGGCTTAACTTGATACTTGCATAATCATAGATAATTTCATGTATTCATAACATACTTGATAGCCCATATTCATCATGAAGTCACTTGACTTGTAAAACATGTAAATACTTGATAATTCTTGACTTGACATTTCATCGAACACTTGGTGGGCACATATGAGAACATGTTCAAATCATGCAAAATGCAAGAGTATAAATCATGAAATAGTGAAATCAATGCATCTTAAGGTTATGTAAATCGGCCCACCAACCAATCATGGTAAAACCTCATCATCTGTAACTTTTAAATCATATCAAAACATTGCAATAGTTCATAGATCTCATAGCTTGAATCATGTATAGTCTCAATAGGCAAAGATTAACTCATAGCATAAGCTTAAAATAGATATTCATGCATAATTAACAATATTTGACAAAACCCCAACATATTTCATGCACATATTTCATAATAATAGATACCCACAAGAGATACAAGTTGAAATCATGCAATTTTGATAAAATAGGAAGGTTGTACTCCATGGGTGAAAGGACCCAATGGATGAAACCCACATACCTTAATTTGGGGATTCCTTGATTTGAACTTTAAGGAGACTTGAAGATTGAATGGAGTTCTTGGGATCCAGAATTAAGAATGAGACACTTGAATTTTGATGGGAATATTCATAAAATGGTTGAGAGGTTTTAGAGAGGGTTTTTGAGTGATATAGAGTTGAAAAATCGTTGACTATAGGTGTTTTCACATATAAGTGGGCATGGGGGCATGACATCAATGCCGTTAGGCTGAAACAGAAATTAAGAAAGTGCTAACACTGCTCCGCGATAGGTCTGTGTTGCGGAGCCATCGCTTACCTTCTCTGTTTTTGAAAATTTTGTGAAAATCATTTTTCGCTACGGGTCTTCTAATATCCAAGTTATACTCATTTCCCATTCAGTTTTTCCCCCTAATCAAGAATATGAAGTTAACTTTTTGATATCACCCACAAATTTTAAGATATATGGAAATTACGATTATGGACATTTCTAAAGCACATTTTTGGGGCATTTCAGGTGGCCTCTGATATATCCACCATCCGGCCCTTCACTCTCATCTCGCTTAGATTAGGTTGAGTGAGAGGCTTCTTCCCTTTGGGATGAGTGAGCTGGATGGTGGCTGCATATGAAGCATAGAACTCCCTAACCTTGGTCAGGGAGTATCATCTAAAAGATTCGATCAGCCACTCGAGCCCATACCCAGTCATCCTGTCCTGGAGAGTAGGGACATAGTCGAGTCTATCGGCGATGACTCTGGGCTTCTCATAAATAGAGTGGGCTGGCTTGCCTCGGTCTCTCTACTGCATGCCCTCTGTATAGATCTTTTGCATACCCTCGACGCACCACTAGCTAGTGAGAGCATTCAATGTAAATGATGATGATCAGGGTGCAGCAGAGGACTCTACCTCTAATTTGTCCTCAGAGCTTCCCTCGGAACTGGACTTGTCTCTGCATTGAGTCATTTGTGGTAAACCACTCTCGTCGCTTCCTTCCTCCTTAGACTGGGAGAGCGAGCAACAGAAGAATGAGTATGCCCAGCTCTGGCAGTGGCTATGGTCTATAGTTTGGCCGCCTCTGGGTCAGTGTAACATCTATGACCTCTAGTGAACTAAGCTGATTGGTCTAATCATCATCTGAAGACTAATCCCTTAGCCTCCTCTTCAGAGCCTGGGTCTCATCGTGTTTGGATTTTGAAGCCATAGTAACTGAAACGTAGACATAGACACACCATGGTTAGCCCCACAAATCAAGAATTAAAATGCAAACAAAAATCATCTGAGTTTAGTTACACAAAGGTCTTAGAAAGCATATTTACGGGCCGTAGTGGATACTATGAGCTGTAAAGAGCTTTCGTAAACCAATGGTCCAAACAATTTTTGTTATTGGAAAAGTCTACGAGACCAAGTATGACTCGTAATGTGGTTTACAAGTCGTAGACTGGATCGTAGAGATTTCCATTTTTTATTTATTCAGGCAGGTGTCTACGAGACCTATCTACGAGCCGTAAAGTGATCTACGACTAGTAGAAGGTCTCGTCTAATATTAGTGGTGGAAAAATTAAGCCCAACCCGCCCAAACCAACCCAACCTATTTAAGTTTGGGTAGGTTAATAACATGCCCAATTATTAGCTCAACCTATCCCAACCCAACCCATTTAAAGCAACCCGAATCAATTCGAGAGAGATCTTGTTAAAATATTTTCAAAATAATTTTTTTTAATTTGATATGTTTTATATAGACATAATAAAGAAAAAGTTTGGTTGGATTGGGTCTTGTCCCGCTCAATAACCCCTTACTCAACCCGTTTTGACCCAAGAAAATTTGGGTTGGGTTGGGTCTTCACCCATTTGGTGTCTTGATCCATTATCACCCGTTCAAATTTGACCTAACTCACCCAATTGTCACCTCTATCTAATAGATACTCAGAAACATCAAGTTTTTGGAACATTGTACAAGGGGCAATTGTGGCTCGTGGAATGATTCACGGGCCGTAAAAGCCACTCGTGTACTAGAAACTCAGTCACCTAAGTTTCTAAGTCTATCACACGGACCCCAAATGACTTCTTCAACATACAAATGACCAACACTGAAGAAAGAACTCATGCACCCACATAATCTAAACACCACAACCATCATCCCTAACATTTTCTACAAACATACATCCCATCGAAAGTGATTAAACATTATTTATCATATCATTCTGACCATCTCTAATTGATTCAAACAAGATCATATATCTATGTCATAACCCACCAATTCACAAACACAATCATTCATTCACATAAGGTGGGTGACTCAATAGGCACAAACAATTGACATTCACACAAGACCAAAGTACACAATTCTGGATTCAGTCAATAATTCAAACATAAGCAACCTAATTTCAACTAATCACAAATTCAATCATTCCCTACATAATATGCACATCAATCATTCAAAACAAGGCCAAGTTAGAGGTATTGACTTGAGCAGAAACTTGTCAAGCTTTTAAGATTAAAGTGAAGAAGATGAAAGAGGTGAGTAGTCACAAGACCCTAGGCTGCTGGAATTCTTGCCGAAGAAGGGACGGGCGGTGGCCGGTGGTGATCGGAAGTACAAGGGTGTGGGGTAGATTGGGTCAATTTGGTAATTTTAGGTCAAGAATAGGGTCAAATAATTTGACCCCTCTATCTATATATTGACCCGGGTCAACTGAAGGTTAATGGGCCTGGACCCTATGAAACCCTAATTATGGGCTGTAGAGTGTTTTACGGCTTGTAATCATGGTTTAATAGAACATTTAAACACTAGTTTTCAGGACTAGATTTCACAGACCCAATCTTATGGCTGTAAAGTGATTTACGACTCGTAGAGTTAGTCGTACAGACCCCAACACTTAGAAAATTTTTAGAAAACTTAATTAGGGTCCACAAGCCCCATTAATGACTCATAATATGATTTATGAATCGTAAAGTTGGCTCGTGGACTAGAGTACATACTTTTTCTGCTCACTTGAAATCTCTACGAGGTGGGTATGGGTTGTAAAGTGTTTTACAGCCCGTAGACCAATCCATAGAGACTCAACTTGATGCTCTTCTCAGCCAAATTGGCTAACTTAGTCCTATACCTACATATAATTCATAAAGCACATTGTTATCCTACATGCAATCAGCCCAATGTCCAAAATTACAACAAAAACACAAGAAAATAAACTGCGCATGAATCCAAAAGCTGAAAAAAGACCTATAACTATGCTATTACATCACAAACCCTTGGGTTGCCTCCCAAGTTGTGTCTGATTTATTGTCGCAGAAAGACTTGAACAAATTGCTTACTCAGACTTCACCAATTACCTAGATTTCACTTTTCAACTCATCAGGATGCTTCATGGACTGATAGATATTGAAGATGACTTCTTCATCATTCAATCTAAGCTTGAGTTGACCAACTTTCATATCCACTAAGGCTCATCCAGTGGCTAGGAATGGTATTCCCAAGATAATTGGGACATCAAAGTCAACTTTGCAATCTAGGATCATGAAGTTTGCAAGAAATATGAACTTCACGAAGTTCGCAAGAAATATGAACTTCTCAACCATTACCAACAAAGCATATATTATCCTTACTGGCTTCTTCACCGTGTGGTCTGCCATCAATAACTGCATGATAGTTGGAGTAGGGGCTCCTAATTCAAGCTTCCTATAGACCACAAGAGGCATCAAATTTATGCTGGCACCTAGATCACATAGTGCCCTTGCAAACTCCACATCTTTAATAGTGCAGGGCATGGTGAAAGAACATAGATCTTCTCTCTTCTGAACTAAAGACCCCGTAGCAATAGTACTGCAATGTTTAAGCTCTTGGGAGAGCTTGTGACATAAAGTGCACTTTTTGGTGACCTAGTCCTTTATGTACGTCGCATACGCTGAGATCTTCTCCAATGCGTCGATGAGAGGGATATTGATAGAAAGCTGCTTTAGCATGGAGAGGAAGTACTTCAATTCGTCTTCCTCCTCCCTCTTTTATATTCTCTGAAAGAAGGGAGGAGGAGGCCTAGGAATAGGCTTCAACCTCTTTGGCGCATCAGCAACTTCACTCACCCCATCCTTGCGATGATCATATCATTCATTCGTATACTTAGCTGCAACCATCTCCTCATGAACATCATCCTCATCAACCGGCATGGGAGGATCAATAGTGCTCTTGCCACCCCGAGTAGTGACTGCCATACACTGCCCTTAATTTTTAGAATTTTGCACTGTATTACTAGGTAGTGTACCCCTCTGATGCTGATTAAGCTGAGTCGACACTTGATCGGACTGTTATTCCAGATGATTGATAGCCACAGAGTGAGACTCTATTTTCTTATTAATACTTGAATCTCCGAGTTCATACCACTTAGAGTCTCATCCTATGTCTTAGCCATCTTCAACATGAAATCAAACATCACCTCAATTCTGAGATTTCTTGTACCTGCATCGCGGTTGTGTGGTGGCACAAAAGGACCATTTTTAAAGTTTTCTCTGTGATCCCAATCTGCATCTAGAACCTTGTTCCTATCATAATAATCTATGTTGTTTTCCCTGTAAGTACCATCTTTACTATAGTTTTGACCTTGGTTTCCATGAACTTGGTGCCAATAGTCCTGATTGGGCCCTTGGGCAATAGTCTGAAAACCCCCCATCCGATCAACAACAAAACAAGTGTCTTCATCTTAGTATGGCTCCTCATACATGGGTGCACATGGAGGTTAATGAACCACTGCATTCACTCTCTATTGGCTCTGCTTCATCATCACCTCCATACCTATATGGATCTATGAAATCTACTACATGATCTCTTCATTAATTCTTGCTTGCTCTGGACCCATACTAACAACACATGAACTCTTTGTGGATGTTCTTTCTCTTTTCCCCCATGCACGATTTGTCTTGATAACTCTTTCCATTCGCTCTGGTATCCTTGTAAATGGTTGATCTAAAAATGTGCCCCCCATGATAGTGTCAGCATAGGCCTGACTATTCTCATCAAGGGTATGGTAGAAGATCTCCACCAAGGAATCACCAACTATTTTGTGGTCAGGGACACTCTTGAGACATTTGGTGAACCGCCCCAAAGTAGTGTTTATGGAATCACCAAGAAGTTTCTCGAAGTTGTTGATCTAGTCCTTCAACTTGAGCTTCTTTGATCTAGGGAAGTACCTCTCCAAAAGGGCCTTCACAGGTCTGCCCAACTGGTGATTGAACTCTGCAGGAGCTCAAATAGCCATAATGCAACATTGCCTATAAGAGACAATGGGGAGACACAAAGCCCCACAGCATCCACAGATAGATTTCCAATCACACTCTTACAGAAAAATTCCACATTGTGTAGGTGGCTAGGATGATCCCCTAATATTAAGCTCACAAATAGCCCACGGTAGTGCAGCATCTAAAGTAACCTGCTTTGGACTGTGAACTTTGTGTCTGCCAATAGTGGTAGAAACACAATAGCTCTAGTCACCTCCATAGCCATAGGATTCAACCTTTACTGATTCCACTGGTAAGCATTGGCATTGAAATCCTGAGGCTGTGGAATGTACTCCAAAGGAGGTGGGTTCTCATTCCCAACATCATCATTATTGTTGTTCCTATTTAGAGCTGCATTGGCTGCGTTGTTGGTGTTGTCTTGGGTCATTTTCTTAATGTTTTGTGGATCTCTAGATCAAACAGAGTTAAGGGCGACTGTTTGGCATACACTACACCTACGCCCAGAAAAGAACAAAAATAATAAACAAAAGTAAAATAAGGAAACTAAGGATTAACACTCGAATTACTAATGAATTCACTAAGTTTAGTTGTATTCCCTGGCAACGGTGCCAAAATCTTGATGTTGCCCAAGTTATACCTTCTTTTCAGTGGATGAAGAGGTCGCTGTCAAGATATAGAAACTAACCAAGATTAGGGTCGACCCCACATGGAATACGTAGACTCAAGAAAATTCACCAATTTGCAATCCCAATGGTTAACAACCTTAATTCCCCAAAAGGGGGAGGGGGTGAAATAATCAATAACAAAATAAAAATAACTAATTATTACAAGAGAAAAGTATATAATGGGGAGAAACTAGGGTACTGTGTTCCCTATGATTCCCCAACTCAGTATCACCGGATAACATAATTCTTATCTAGTGTATAGCATGCAAAATGGTAATTTAAGTTCACCAAAACTTTTGGTCAAAGGTGAGAAGTGAATTTCACTATGTGACTTGGCCCATCTCCGTAGTGTGCATTACTAACCATTACCTATTAGTCCCAGTCCAACTCCCCCTTAGCCCAGTTTGGTTTATTAGACGACAATACATCAATCGAATACTGTTAATTAATCTCTTTTCCTATTCATTACTACTTTGGTCCAGTCAGTAACAGTAGGCGAGTTCTAATGTTGTCCACCACTAGAAAACATGCAAAAGAAAGAGAGTTAGTTAATACATGCATATACACTTTCCAAGAATTGTGAATTATCTGGTTTTACTGCATTTATTCTTCATGGTTCTCACAACCCTAATTGTGGATTTAACTACTCATGCTATGTGTAGATGCAGAAATTATGAATTGAGAAGACATAATTGAACACTTACATAATAAATTTAAGAACAAGCAATCCAACTTCAATGAGAATCACAGGCTTAATGATCAAATTCAACCCAAGTATTCTCAAAGACTCTTACAATTTTCTCACTCAAAATATTGAGTTCTCTGAGTACTAGGCAAAAACTTATGAAAAATAACCTAAAAGACCTATTTATAATAATTAAATTCATGTTCTAAACAAAATAGGAGAACTGGTTGGCACATCATATGAAAGCTCTTTATGACCCATATTGAAGTTTACGATCCTCGTACTCAGCTATTGGAATTTTGGACTTAAACGCTACGACACCCCTCTATGACTCATAAAGTGGTTTACAGCCTGTAAAAGGGCTTTCGTCTAATGACATTCCATCAATTCCACTTCTTTAATCCTTAGGGAACGAATCTTCTTAAAATTCGTCTGCGTGTTCATAGAATGAAATTCAGAAATCAGCCCCTCACTGGAAATCTTGATGAAACCTCCCTACGACCCGTAGAATGGTCTACGGCTTGTAGAGGGTCTCGTATAATAGCAAATCTGCAGCAACTTCTGTAATTTCCCCAGAATCATGGCTAAACTGTAATCCTGCAAACATAAACACATAGAACCTACTAAAATCGCATTGAGAACACACAAAATTCCATGTTTTAAGTATCAAAAGTGCAGTATTTTGGCAGACTTCACTTTGGTGGAGATCTTCAACCATCCCCTTGATGAGAACAGTTAGGAATGTGCTGATACTATCATAGGGGCATGTTCTTGGATCAACCATTTTCAAGGATCACAGAGCGAATAGAAACAGTGGTCAAGACTAATCGTGCATAGGGGTAGAGAGACAGAGATCTACCAAAAGTTCATGCGCTGTTAGTGTTGGTCTGGAGCAAGCAAAGATCAATGAAGAAATCATATAGCAACTTACCCAGATTCACACAGGTGTTGAGGTGATGATGAAGCAGAACCAAGAGTGAGTAAATGTAGTGGTTCATCAACCTCCATGTGCATCCATATATGATAAGTCGTATTATGATGAGGAAGCATTTTTTGTTGTTGATCAGATGGGGGGTTTCCGGACCAATGCCCAAGGATCCAATCAGGATTATATGTGCCAAGGTCAAGGAAACCAATGTACGAAATTTAATAGAGATAAAGCTTACAGGGACAACAACAGAGGTTACTATGACAGGAAAAGCGGTCTAGAGAGAGATGCAGATTGAGGTCATATAGAAGGCTTCAGTAATGGTGACTATGTGCCACCACATAACCGCGACACAGGTGCAAGTAGTTCCAGTCCTTTAAGAGATGTTTGATCGTCTATTGAAGAAAGCGAGACAAAGGATGAGATTCTGAGGGGCATGAAATCAGAGATTTCTAGTATAAATCAGAAAATTGAGTGTCACTATGTTGCTATCAAATAGCTTAAACAACAGTTTGGTCAAGTGTCGACTCAACTTAATCAGTATCAAAGGGGTACACTATTTAGTAACATAGTTTAGAAACCTAAAAATTAAGGGCAGTGTGTGGAGGTTACTACTCGGGGTGGCAAGAGCAGAATTGATTCTTCCTTTCTAGTTGATGAGGAAGATGTTCGAGAGAAGATGGATGGCTAAGGAACCGGAGATAGGAGGAGATCATGGAAAGGATAGGGTGAGTGAAGCTGCTGATGCACCCAAGAAGTTGAAGCCCATTCCTATGCCTCCTTGTCCCTTCTCTCAAAATCAAAAAGAGGGAGGAGGAAGGCAAATTCAGGCACTTTCTCTCCATGCTGAACTAACTCTCCATCAATATCCCTCTCATTGATGCATTGGAGAAGATGGCAAGATATGCTAAGTAAATGAAGGATGTTATCACTAAAAAGCGCACTTTGAGTCAGGAGATCTCCCAAGAGCTTCAACATTGCATTGCTATTGCTACAAGGTCCTTATTCAGAAACAAAAAGATCCACGCGCATTTGCCATACCTAGTACTATTGGAGATGTGGAGTTCGCAAGGGTACTATGTAATCTAGGTGCCACCATTAAGCTGATGCCCCTTTCAATCTACAACAAGCTTAGATTAGGAGCCCTTACACAGAAGAGCATTCGATTATTGATGACAGATCGCACGATGAAAAAGCCTGTAGGGATACTATATGATGTTCTGGTAAAAGTTGAAAAGTTCATATTCCTCACAAACTTTGTGATCCTTGATTGTGAAGTTGACTTCGATGTCCGAATTATCTTGGGAAGACCGATCCTAGCCACTCGGTGAGCACTAATAGATATGGAAACTGGTCACCTCAAGTTTAGATTGAATGACAAAGAAGTCATCTTCAATATCTGTTAGTCCATGAAGTGTCCAGATGATTTGAAGAGTGAAATCTGGGAAGTTCATGAAGTCTGAGTAACCAATTTGTCCAAGTCATGCCGTGATAATAAATCTGGTGCTATTTGGGAGGCAACCCAAGCGTTTTGATGTAATAGCATAGATATAGGTTCGTTTTCAGTCTTTCGACTCATAGGTACTTTGTTTTAATGTATTTTGATTGTAATTTTGGATATTGCGCTGGTTGCACATAGGATAGCAGTGTGCTCGAAGAAAAATATGCAGGTACATGACTAAATCAACCATTTTTTGCTGAGAAGAGCATCAGGAAGTGTCTCTATGATTGGGTCTACACGCCACAAAACACTTTACGACTCGTACCCCATCTCGTAGAGATTTCAAGTGTGCAAACAAATCACGCACTCCAATATACAAGCCAACTTTACAATCTGTAGATCAATATATGGGTCGTGAATTTGGGACGTGGACCGCAGGTAAGTTTCCTGAAATTTTGTTAAATGTTGATGTCTCTACAACTAACTCTATGAGTTGTAGTTTACATTATGACTCGTAGACTGGTTCATGAAACCTAGTCCTAAAAACTAGGGTTTGG
>JAPFFP010000017.1:0-16926 GCA_026153255.1 Solanum medicagineum
ATGTTTGTGATCTGCTGGGATTGCTGTTTGCAGGTATGGTTAGTCAGTAAAACAGAGGAAACTCTGCCGAAATTTCGATAGATTCCTTAACTGTTATAAGTTGATAATTTGGATTAGTGTATCGACACTAGTCACCAAATTTGTTTATCATTAAATTCGATCTAAGCATTATTTTTTTGCTTTTGTTCTTACTTAATTTTTCTTACTAAGTTTGTTATTTAATTGGTGATCTTGTTAGTTAAATGTTCACAAATAATCATATGGATTAATATCTTTGTATGCAGTTGGCATGATTGTTGGTTATTCCTTATTTTAATGATTTTTTATGTCATCCTTTTAAATTTTAAAATTTGTATGTAGGGTTTAGCTTGTTGATTTATTTTTTTTGGGGGGGGGGTCTATTTTATGTTAATGTGTTGGTTCTATGATTTATTTTCTGGTATTTGATGATTTTTTCATCCTAATTATGCTAACAAGGTTGTTTTTGCATTTTTGGTGATATTGTTTGTTAACTCTTTGCATGGTAATGAATGTCATGCTTTAAATATTTGAAAGTAGAATTTATTGGTGTTACATATGATTTAAACATTTACATTTGTTAATGACTTTTTGTTGGGTTTGAGCACTGTTTTTGGCTCTTTTTTTTTCTTATTCCGCTTATGTTACTATGTTTGTTGTCTAATTGGTGAATTTGTTGGTTAAATATTAATATTTTCGTTATTTTTCAGTGACTGCGGGTTATACACTTTTGCTTTTGTTGAATACTATTTGCAAGACCACTTTGATATTTCTGTGTGTTCTATAGATATATATTTATTCCAATTGAGGTATGGTGCATTGCTTTGGCAATACGAAACACAAAAGATAGAGGATGAAGCAGTCAGTAAATATTGATTATTATGTTTTTTTTAAGACTTTTTGAATTTTTGGTCATTTTTATGGATATGTAATTCTATATTGTTAAGACTTTTATCTCTGTAACTAATTTTTTCCTTGCCACCATCTCTGTGTTCGTACAGATTTTTGAGTTTTATTTATGATGTATTTTACTTTTGAATTTTAAAGAGAGACAACAAAAATCACACAAAGTTAACTATCCATTTGTTACGATCAAATCCCACAATTTTTACAATGTGGAATCAAACATAGTTATTAACATAAAGTTATACCAAAATAAAATCAAGTCTGACTTGTACACTTCACTTTACATATTTGTTCAACAATTTACAGATATTTGGTTTAATGTTGGTTGTATTTTTTGTTATATTATTGAATTTTATGATAACACAATGGTTTAGGTGATTTTTTTTCTAATGACCCTGACAACTTGTACTCAAACAGATTTATTATTATAGTTTCAACTACAACAAAAATAAATAAAACTCTATATTTATCTACGTAACTTGTTTTTTTTTCCTCTTACCATATCTATGTATGATCATATTTCTTTATGTGTATAATTTAGAATATATTTGTTATACTTTTGAATTTTAAAAAAAGATAATTCTACATTTCGATTTTTACCCATAGATTTTTCGAACAAATTGGTTATTACACTTAATATCAAAATTGAATATTCCAATGTATTTTGAATAATCATTACAAGCATTAATAGAGGAGAGACAAAAGGAGATCCAATTTTATTTTAAATTAAATACGCATGCACTAGTTTTATGCACATTAATATATTTTGTCTTTCCCCATAAAAAGGACATTGTGCAAGACATAGCATTTATTGCACTTTTAATGGTCGCACATTTGTATTTTTTTTAAAAAAAATTTCTACACACATGCACACTTTTATAAAATAAAAATGACATTTGGTGATAAATAATTTTGATTGACAAATTCATGCAATTTTTCCTCTTAAAATGTATAGTTTGGTTAAAATCCTTTTAATTTTTGGCTTATTTTTATTGTTTTATTCTATTATTATTATTATTATTTTTTATATATATATTAATCCAGTGTTTTAGATGGTGAAAGGCGAAAAAAGGCAACAAGGCTTTGCCTCACCTTGCGGTAAGGCGAGGGGCGAGGCGCTCGCTTTTTTGATTGAAACGCTAATTTATACCAAAATCTTAAAATATTTAATTGCATATATAAATATCTAAAATCTCAATAGCAATAATATATATTAGCAAATATTTCAATCCAAAAAAATAAAAAGTAATAATAGATACTAAAAGTTTAGATTATCAAACAATACTAGAAGTTTATCCTTCTTTGAGATTAAGATCTTCAAGATCAACATTAATTTCATCTTCTTCCTCGTCAGATTCTTTATCAATTAGTGTCTGTGTCCTACTTGAACTCGAAGTTATAGTTTGTACTCCCTTACCCTTGTCAAGTGCCCTTAATCTTAAAGGAACTCCCCTAAGACCATAATTGCTCTCATCAGCTCCAATAGCCGTAGCAACTGTACCCCAAGTAAGATCACTTCCTCATATACTAGTTCATCTTCTTGATCTTCGAGGCCTCCAACCAACCATTCATTTGGCTCATCAATATTATCCAAGGCAATTGCATCTATGGTGTCATGAGCATCATAATGACATTTCAATATTCTATTGTACTTAATGTATACTAGATCACTGAGACGCGATAGTCCAAGTCTATTTCTCCTTTTAAAACGAATCTGCACATAAGTAGTAGATATTAACTAATTAGTATAATAATATTATATGGATATTAGGATATAAAATATTTTTCTTGTTATGTGTTCAAACACACTCCAATGTCGCTCACATCTGAATGAGCTACAAGTTAAACTCAACACTTTCATGGCAAACTTTTACAAGTTTGGAGTTTGACTACCAAATAGTGACCACCATTCAACTATTAAAAAAAATAAAGTTAAAGGTTAATATTTAATAATAAGTATAAATAAGTCAAATAACTTAAGTAAAACTATATTGTGAAGAACTAAATCAACTATCGGGTGACCTTGTGTCTTTGGCTCTTTGAGCCTGACCACAACCAAATAGTCCCTCAACTTTTTTGTACCTAGAAAGCTCAACAACTAGTAAATCTTGTGTTGCTATATCGGGGTTCATCTTCTCAATACATACATGATAACTCAGCCACACATTTTGATGTATGGTGCCATTGTTATGAGCTTTATAAGAAAATCTTGGGTTCAAAATAAAGCCTGCAGCATGTAAAGGCCAATGGAGTTGGTCAGTCCACCTTACATCAACGATTTCGAAAACTTTCTCATATTGCTTCTTAACTCCACCAAAGGCCTGCGCAATATCTTCCTTAACTCTATCTATTGCTTCATAAATATAGCCCATTGGGGGTTTTCTCTCCCCATCCACCAAACGAAGTACTATTGTTAAAGGACCACAAACTTTAAGGGTCCTAACAACATCATTCCAAAAGTGAGCTGAAATAAGAAAGTTGTCAACATCTTTTCCCAAAGTTTCTTTGTAAATCTACTTGAAGTCCATTCGGTTGAGAGCATTAGCATTCTCAATTTTTACTTTTGATTGTACATAACTCTTATAGCAAGTACGCCGTTGCGAATCTTATCTTGGCTGGTTTCAAAAAATTTCTTCCATTGGTGAATTTTCTTATCAAATTCAACAATGACCTTTGAATAATGTAGGAATGGGTGGCCTTCTTAAAAACTGTTAAAGCAGTATTATGGTAATTATAGCTAATAAGTATCGAATGTTAACCATAAACAAAGTTGGTGGATAGGAGAGTGATAGTACCCAAAGCATATGAGTTGATCTTGAATATGTCACCAAACATCAAGTTAATATAGTGAGCGGCACATGGAGTCCAGTAAATGTGTTCGTACACACCCATCATCATGTTTCCGGCCTTAACATTCTCACTAGCATTATCGGTGACAACTTGCACAACATTTTCCAATCTGATTCTTTAATAGTGCTCTCAAATAAGTTGAACATTTTGGTAGAGATAGATTCATTACCAGCATCAATAGAATTGAGGAACACACTACCAATAATAAATTCACCAAAATACTAATGATCATTTTGCCATTTTGTACTGTCTATTTGTCCATCATAATGGAACACCCAAACTTTGTCCATTGCACTCTATGCTCATCAATAATTTTGTCTATTTTCTTCACCTCCTTTTTAATGTAACTCTTACTTCATGAAAAGTAGGAGACTTCATTCCGGGGCCATGTTGTCATACCGCTTCTATAAATTTGTCAAATGATTTGTGATTAACACAATTAAAAGGGAGCCCGACATCATACATCCATAACGCAAAAGAACTTACCATATGCTCCCTTAGAATTTTCTTTGTTTCATCAAAATTCGCTTCCTTTTCAAAAACACCCTTTTTGTTGTGATTTTTGAGAAAAATAGAGATTAAGAGGGCCTTGTAACACCTTGTAAAATTTTTGAAATACCCCTAAAATTTAATCGTTTGCACAACACATTTTTCAAAGCACCGATGGTGAATCCAAGACCAGATTTGCGATCAGCGCAGAAAATCGAGCCAGAAAATGGTCTCGACTCGATTTAAGATCAACCAGAGTGAAATTAAAATTTCGCTAATTCTTATCTGGGCAGTGTCTGTTCGCGTCCTTGGCGCGACGTGGACAGAACATGCACAGTAACTTTATTTTTTTAATTTCAATGGGAATCTTATTTTTTGGAAAAAAGACGAAAAACACACTAGTCCGCGCCCCTGACGCGACGCGGACCTATGTATATTTTTTTTTCAATTTTTCTTTTAATAACTGGGAAGGCATTTTGGTCCTTCCCAACCTATATTAATACCCCAGGGCGTGTTTTAAAGCTTATTTCGTACGAAAGGGTTTCAAAATCCATATTTTTCTAAGGCAAAACGTAAGTTCTGAGAGAAGAAGAAGGGTTGAAAAATTCCAAGCTTGAGTTCCTTTCTTGTTGAGGGATGGCAAATTCATCATCCCAGGTATGTAAAGGCTACCCAAAGCATGCAATTATCCTTCCATGTGCCCAGTACATGTGGTAGATTGATAATTGATAGTTGAAGGTCATTGAGTAGTGATTCTTGAAGAACTTCTTGAACATTATCTTTATTTCTTGAACATTATATTTAATATATATATATATATTGAAGAATTCCAAGGTTGAGTTCGTTTCTTGTTGAGGAATAGCAAATTCATCATCCCAGGTATGTAAAGGCTACCAGAGCATGGAATTGTCCTTCCATGTGCCCAATACATGTAGTAGATTGATAATTGATAGTTGAGGGTCATTAAGTAGTGATTCATGAAGAACTTCTTGAACGTATCTTTAATATATATATATATATGTATGTATGTATGTATGTATGTATATGTATGTATGTATGTATGTATCTCAAATTGATGATCATCATAATTGTATTTACTGATTATATGCATTATTGTATGATTGTTTATCTAAATTGCATAATTCCCCTTGTTTAATACTACAAGAACGAACTTAGGGTAATGTCTAGAGCCTTGATTATCTGAATGTGATGATTGATAAAGTCTGAGTCTTGAGATACATGTTTTGATGGCTGAAATAGATGAAGTTGATATCCTTGAGGTTTAAATGAGTTTTAGATAGAGTCTGAAAGGAAGATTTTTTTCTTGAATTGATAGAATGATAGATGAGATGAGGTCCCTGCCTGAAAGGGGGGTAAGTTGCATAACTAGCCTGACATTGATAGACTTATGAGCATATTGAGTCCTGGGAGGAGTATTAGCACTGAAATGGGTAAGAGTGAGTCCCACTCGTACTCATTAACTACGTGGCCAGTGTAGGAGAGGATTGGACCGTGAAAGCGGATGTTTCCTTTGCCTCGCAGAGGGATTGACAGACTTCTTTTGGGATCCCTAATAGACTTGTCTTGTACCCCAGCAAGGTACTGGACAGATATGGCAGCGACATCTCTTCGCTGTATCATCACCGGGCTCATTGGTTGTAGCTATCGGCTATAGAAACTCCCAGACAGGTTCCTTGTTGATAGTACTCTAAGGTTGATGTGATTGTGTGATGTCTTAATGGATAGTGAGGCGATAGAGTCTACTCTTTTGTTCTGAGTGAGGATGAGTGATTGATAAGCTAATGTTACACTTATACTTTTACTTTAGCCCATTTTACATACAATACATTTCACGTATTAACGCCCCTTTGGCGCTACATCATTTTATGATGCAGATTCTATGGATAAAGGACTTCAGCAGCCTAATCGTTGAGGTTCAGAGCTCTTGATTTCAGATAGTAGTGAGTCCTCCCCTGCCTTCGGAGGATGATTATTTCCTCATCTTTATTTCAGTATTTTCTATGATTATGTTAACCATGGCTTCCTAGATGTTAATTATAGAGGCCTCGTAGACATATACAGTTGATTGCTGATGTCGGGATTGTTTATTTCCCATTTCTTTTCTATTGAGATACTTCTTTTATTCTTCAAATCATAGTGAATGTGATAGCCCGCTGATAGACTATTATTCTATTTAATCTTCAGCTTATGAGTTGATTGAACGAATGCAATGATACTAGGTGGCCCGCTTGGGGACTAGCAATAGTCTTCGAGTGCTAGTTATATCTAGGGTACCCTCCCGAGGCATGACAAACTTGGTATCAGAGCATAGAGTCTGAGTGTCCTAGGGAGTTTACGAAGCTATGTCTAGTAGAGTCTTGGATATGGGTGTGTTGTGCACCACACTTTATAAGCAGGAGGCTATAGGAATTAGGAGAAGTTTCCGTTCTTTCGTATTCTGGATTCGTATGATAGAGCTTAACTTTATGGAAACCTTGTTTTAACTCGTGCGTTTTATGCATATAGAAAATGCCACCAAAGAGGACAGCCGCTCAAAGAGATGCCCCAGCCCCAACCCCAGCCCCAGCTAGTGAGAATGCTCAACCCGAGGCCCCAGTTCAAACCGAGGCTAGGAGACAAGGACACCCCGCTAGGACTGCTAAGGTCCCACAGGTGTCCCTGGCTCAGCCTTAGCCAGCTCCCACTACTGAGGCAGAATTTAGAGGAGCCATCGCCATACTGGTATAATTGGTGACCTCCCAGGGAAACAGTCACGGTTCCCAAGCTCCCAGCTCTAGCTCACATGAGCCCTCGGTGGCAACCTGACTCAGGGACTTTTTGTGAATGAACCCGCCAGTTTATATGGGGGTAGAACTTTATTGATGAGATGTATAAGATTTTGAAGGCAATACATGCTGATGAGATCGAGTGAGTTAAGCTTGCTTCCTACAAGCTGAAGGATGTTGCTAACATACGGTACAACCATTGGGAGGAGAGTAGAGGTGAGAATGTGGAGCCTGCAGCCTGGGAAGAGTTTGAGACAGCCTTTCTGGACCACTTCTTTCCTCAAGAGTTGAGGGAGGTGAAGGTGGCTGAGTTCGTGAATCTAAAGTGGGGGGATGACCGTGAAAGAGTACAACCTCAGGTTCGTCAAGTTGTCCAGGTATGCTCCAGAGATGGTGAAATACATGAGGGCGAGGATGAGAAAGTTTGTGTCTGGTCTGGGCATACACGTGCAGAAAGAGTGTAAGGCTGCTTTGGTGATTCCAGGCATAGACATTGCCAGGCTTATGGTGTATTTCTATCAAACAGAGGAGGACAAGAAGAAAGATAGAGAAGAGAATATAAGTAGGAAGGCGAAATCAGTAGGACATGAGCCTAGCCTGCAGGGATAGAATAAGGGCGACTAGTCCTACTTTCAGAGTAGATCATCTCAGCCTGTATAGTCTGCAGTGAGTGCGCCCATTCAGCCAAACAAATATGATCAAAAAACCCATGGTTATCAGAATTTAAGGGCTCCGAATACCCAATCTCAGGCAGTGTGATCCAAGGCACGAGGGGAAAGCCACTTTGTGGCAAGTGTGGTAAGTTTCATCTGGGAGAGTGCCGTGTGGGAAGAGATGTTTGTTATTTATGTGGACAGGCTGGTTACTTTAGCTATGAGTGTCCCAAAAGAAGACGAGGTAAAGAGAGTAGCAGACCCTTGTCATCCGCAGCTCCTCCAGCGAGTAATCAGCAGAGAGGTGCTACTTGTCACGACCCAAGCCTAGGGCCTAGATGTGACACAGTGCAAGGGGAACCAAAAAGGACCCCAAGCAAGACTCTTAGAGCATCATTACACATTTTTGGTCGCGGAAGCAATAAATCAAGCATCAAAAGATAAAAGAATGGGGAAATCGGGGCTAAGGGGAAACACTTCCATATCATCATAATCAAGAGACAAGAGTCAAACACATACCATAGATGCAGAATATGTCCAACAACACCTCTAATACATAGATAAGAGCGGGGCCAAGACAAAGTAACCGGGCTCACCCTCATAGTCAAATAGACAATAAAGAAGAATATCTCAATACATAATAGGAGAAACATAGACTAAGGTCCCCAAGTGGAGGACTCACCACTAGCTTGAATAGCACCGAACTAGCCACGTGGAGGAGGATGATCAACTTTGACTCCGGTTCCTACATGGTGACATTATGTAGGTATAGAGTATGCGTTAGTACGTTTGAATGTACTAAGTATGCAGGATGCAATGCAACAAGAATCAAGAATCATAATCAAAATGCATCAATAATAAGCAATAGACATAATATAATAATATGGCATATATGATCAATGTATAACTAAAACATGCTTAAGCAACTCATGCTCATATAGGACATCATATATGTAGAAGAAACCAAGCTAGATTTCCAAATGTACAACCCTTTGGTAGGTTAGTGATGATGCCTCCCTATTACTTTGGTGGGTGAGTACAAACCCACATCTAGGTTGGTGATAATACCATCCCATCACCATGGTGGAGAAGTACAAACCCTTCCCTAGGTTAATAAGTACAAACCCCCATCTAGGTTAGTGATGTTGCCACCCCATCACTAGGTGGAGAAGTACAAACCCTTCCCAAGGTTGATGAGTACAAACCCCCATCTAGGTTATCGAGTTTCTTAGTCCCCCCAAATTGGGTATGGTCTAATGCAACAATTTATATAGAATTTATCATATACATAAGCTCATTTCGTCATCATATAATCATTCTTGTCATATCTCATGCTTTGGACCTTCAACTCCTCAAGAAACCACATCCAGACATTTTATCAAACACCTTGAGGGTGTGTAATGCTAGTATAAAACCATGAAATATAGAGATGAAATCTTGCAAGAAAATCCATTGTAAAACCATCAATCAACACCTTGCAACACCCTCAAGCAATATACATCAAAACCCCTTCTCAAATCTTACAATAGATCAAAGATTTAAAGCTCAAAATATGGCAAAACAGTCACAACTTTACATTGCTTTAACATAGTGTGCAGTAAATTTCATAATAAGCAAGACCCATTTGTAAATCAATTTTAAATCATGCAATTTGAGTACAAGGAGGCTTGGGTATCATGGGTGAAGGAACCCATGAAAGAAACTGACATACCATAGCTTAAAGATGAACTTCGTGGAGAATTGAAGCTTGAAGAAGAACTTTGACGGAGAACCTTAGCTTAGGATGAGGTTTTGGGACTTGAATTTGGGAGTGAAAATATGGCTAAGTGTTTTAATGAGTATTGTGGAATGTGTAGGATGATGTGAGGGTGAAATAAGATAAAGTATAGGTAAAAACACGGTTGGGAATACTTAGTCCCAAGACCTCAAAGCCTTAGACCAAGATAGAAACCACTGGCAACAAAATACACAGGTCCATGATACGGACTTGTCGCGGAGGCCAAATTAACATATGTCTGCGACAGCTGCGCGTCGCAGTGCTTTCGCGAATTGTCTTTAGAAATTGAAATTTTAGAAATTTGAAATTGTGATTCGATTGCTCTAAAATCAAAGTTAGACCCTTTTCCCCCTAATTTGCATTCCGAGGCACATTTTCGGGCACATTTTGGGGTCGTGTCACAACTACTGGTATAGGAGATGGGACGAACTGCCTTTATGATATGAGTAATCGACGGGACCAAGAGGCTACACTAGATGTAATTACGGATATGCTTTGAATCTTTACCTTTGATTGTTATGCATTAATTGATCCAGGTTCCACCTTGTCTTTTGTGACCCCTTATGTGGCTAGTAAGTTTGGGGGTTCTCCCAGAGTGTTTGCATGAGCATTTTTCTATTTCTAACCTTACTAGTGAGTCTATCTTAGCTGCGAGAGTTTGCAGGGATTGTGTAGTGTCTATCTATCATAGAGACACCTTAACCAACTTGGTAGATTTGGAGATGGTCGATTTTGATGTAATAATGGGCATGGATTGGCTTCACGCCAGTTATGCTTCTGTCAGTTGTAGAACTCGAATTGTAAAGTTCCAATTCCCTAATGAGCCTGTCCTAGAGTGGGAGGGAAGTTCTGTTGCTCCTAAAGGCAAATTCATCTCTTATCTTAGAGTTAGGAAGTTGATCTCCATAGGTTGCATTTACCACCTCATGCGAGTTATGTCTGATGATGTTGAGTCTGCTACTCCTGAGTCAGTCCCTTTTGTAAATGAGTTTCCTGAGGTGTTTCCTGATGATCTTCCTAGAGTCCCTCCTGATAGGGAGATTGACTTTGGGATTGATGTTCTTCCCGAGACCAAACTCATTTCAATTCCACCTTATAGAATGGCCCCAGTAGAGTTGAAAGAATTGAAAGAACAGTTGAAAGACTTGCTAGAGAAAGGTTTCATAAGGCCTAGTCTCTCACCTTGGGGTGCTCCTGTCCTATTCGTGCATAAAAGAGATGGGTCTCTCAAAATGTGCATAGACTATCGACAGCTGAACAAGGTCACTATAAAGAACAAATATCCTCTTCCCAGGATAGATGATCTATTTGACCAACTTCAGGGTACTACTTGTTTCTCCAAAATATACCTTAGATCGGGTTATCATCAGTTAAAGGTGAGGGAAAGTGATATTTCGAAGACAACTTTTAGGACACAATATGGCCAATTTGAGTTCTTGGTCATGTTTTTCAGGTTGACAAATACACCTGCAGCTTTCATGGACCTAATGAATAGGGTATTCAGGCTGTATCTTGATATGTTTGTGATCATGTTCATTTATGACATTTTGGTATATTCAAAGGATGAGGAGGAGCATGCTAATCACCTTAGAGTGGTTCTGCAAACACTCAAGGATCATAAGTTGTATGCAAAATTCTCAAAGTGTGAGTTTTGGCTCAAATTTGTGGCTTTCTTGTGCCATTTTGTGTCAGGAGAGGGTATTCAGGTAGATACACAAAAAATTGAAGCGGTTAAGAACTAGCCAAGACCAACTTCTCCAACCAAAATAAGGAGCTTCTTGGGTTTAGCAGGGTACTATCGCAGATTTGTTGGAGGCTTCTCTTCTCTGTCAGCCCTATTGACTAAGCAGACTCAAAAGAAGGCCAAGTTTCAGTGGTATGAGGCATGTGAAAGGAGTTTTCAGGAGTCGAAGACTAGATTAACTACAACACCATTGTTAACTTTGCCAGATGGGACGGGGGACTTCATGATATATTGTGATGTATCTCGAGTGGGATTGGGTTGTGTACTTATGTAAAGAGGGAAGGTGATAGTTTATGCTTCTAGACAACTTAAGATTCATGAGAAGAACTATCCGACTCATGACCTTGAGTTAGCAGCAGTGGTGTTCGCACTTAAAATCTGGCATTACTACTTGTATGAAGTGCATGTGGATGTGTTCACTGACCACAAAAGCTTGCGGTACGTGTTCAGCCAGAAAGAGCTCAACGTACGGTAGAGGAGATGGCTGAAGTTGCTCAAGGATCATGATATGAGCATTCTCTACCACCCAGGCAAGGCTAACATTGTTGCTAATGCTCCTAGCAGGATGTCTATGGGTAGCACTGACCATGTGGAGGAAGGAAAGTGAGAACTAGCGAAGGAAGTGAATAGATTGGCTCGACTAAGAGTGCAACTTGAGGAGAACAATGAAGGCGCGATTAATGTCCAGAGTGGTTCTGCTTCATCCTTAGTGTCAGAAGTAAAGGAGAAGCAAAACCAAGACCCTATCTTGTTCCAATTTAAAGAAGCGATTCACAACCAGAAGGTGATGTTTTTCTAGAAAGGGGGAGATGAGTATTGAGGTTTCAAGGAAGATTGTGTGTTCCTGACGTTGATGGTGTTCGAGATAGGTTCATGGTTGAAGCTCATAGCTCCAGATATTCCATTTACCCCGGATCTACTAAGATGTATCATGACTTGAGGAAAGTCTAGTGGTGGAATGAGATCAAGAAAGACATTGCTAAATTCGTCTCTAAGTGCCCCAACTGTTAACAGGCTAAGGTTGAACATCAGAGACCAAGCAGGTTAGCTCAGAATTTTGAAATTCCGAAATGCAAGTAGGAGACGATAAACATGGATTTCATCAACGGGCTTACCAAGATCCCGAAAGCAGCATGATTCAATATGGATGATCTTTGACAGGATGATGAAATCAACCCACTTCTTGGCAGTCAAGACAACTTATACAGCTGAAGAGTATGCTCGACTATATATTCGTGAGATTGTGAGGTTGCATGGGGTTCCCTTGTCCATCATTTTGGACAGAGGAGCTCAATTCACTTCTCAATTCTGGAGATCCTTTCAGAAAGGATTGGGCACAAAAGTACATCTGAGCACAACTTTTCACCCTCAGATGGATGGATAGGCAGAGCGCACCATTCAAACTTTGAAGGATATGTTTAGAGTGTGTGTCATTGACTTCAAAGGAAATAGGATGATCATCTACCATTGATTGAGTTCGCGTACAATAACAACTACCATGCCAACATTCAGATGGCCCCTTATAAGGCATTACAGGAGAGGTGATGTAGATCACCGATTGGCTGGTTTGAGGTTGGTAAAGCTGAGTTGATTGGGTCTGATCTCGTACAACAGTCTATGGAGAAGATGAAAGTCATCAAAGAAAGGTTGAAGACAGCCGGAAGTAGTCAGAAGTCATATACAGATGTGAGGAGAAGAGACTTGGAGTTTGAGGTAGATGATTGGGTGTACTTGAAGGTATCGCCCATGAAGGGTGTCATGAGATTTGGTAAAAAGGAGAAGTTGGGTCCACGTTATACCAGACCATACCAGATTGTAAGAAGAATAGGGAAGGTTGCTTATGAGCTAGTCTTACCTTCCAAGCTAGATGGAGTTCACCTGGTGTTCCATGTATCAATGCTAAAGAAGTGTTTGGGAGATCCTGCCTTTGCAGTTCTTGTGGGCAGTATAGGAGTGAAGGATAGTTTATCTTACGAAGAAATCCTAGTCCAAATCCTTGACTGATAAGTTCATAGGCTGAGGAACAAAGAGATAGCCTCTGTTAAGGTCCCATGGAGGAATCAATTTGTTGAAGAAGCTACGTGGGAAGCTGAGGAAGCGGTGAAACTCAAATACCTGCACTTATTCGTACTTAATGATGATGATGTTGAAGGTAATATCCCTATCCTTAACGCTATTGAAATATCGTTTCGATTTGATGCATTGATTTTATTCATGAGCCTAAGATCGAGATAGATAGGTGATGGACAGTGAGAGTTCGAGAGTTCATGAGTGAGGAATGAGGTGAGTTTTGAGGTTACTCGTGCTTTTATTCTGTGCTTACTCATCATTTGAGGACGAATGATCCCAAGAGGGAGATGATGTGAAACCCCGTGAAATTATCGAAATGCCCCTAAAACGTGATCGTGCGCTCAATGCGTCTTCCAAAGCTCCAATGGGAAATTCGAGACTGGATTTGCGATCAGCGTAGAAAATCAAGTCAAAAAATGGTGTCGGCCGGATTTAAGAGCAACCGGAGTGAAACTAAAATTTTGCTAATTTTTATTCGGGCAGTGTCTGTCCACGTCCTTGGCGTGACACGGACAAAACATGCACTGTAACTTTGGTTCTTTTTGGTTTCAATGGGAATCCTATTTTTTTGAAAAAGGGAGAAAATACACTGGTCCGTGCCTTGGCACGAAACAAACTTGTGTATATTTTTTTTAGTTTTTCTTTTAATTATGGGGAGGGCATTTTGGTCCTTCCTAACCTATTTTAGTACCCCAAGCCATGTTTTTAAGGCTTATTTCCTATGAAAGGGTTTCAAAACCCATATTTTTCTAAGACAAGACGTAAGTTCTGAGAGAAGAAGAAGAAAGGTTGAGGAATTCCAAGCTTGAGTTTGTTTCTTGTTGAGGGATAGCAAATTCATCATCCTAGGTATATAAAGGTTACCCAGAGCATGGAATTGTCCTTCCATGTGCCCAATATATATAGTAGATTGATAATTGATAGTTGAGGGTCATTGAGTAGTGATTCTTGAAGAACTTCTTGAACATTATCTTTATTTCTTGAACATTATATATATATATATATATATATATATTAATCTCAAATTCATGATCATCATACTTGTATTTACTGATTATATGCATTATTGTATGATTGTTTATCTAAATTGCACGATTCCCCTTATTTAATACTGCAAGAACGAACTTAGGGTAATGTTCAGAACCTTGATTGTATGAATGTGATGATTGATGAAGTCTGAGTCTTGAGATAAGTGTTGTGATGGCTGAAGTAGATGAAGTTGATATCTGTGAGGTTTTAATGAGTTTAGATAGAGTTTGAAAGGAAAAATTTATCTCTTGACTTGATAGAATGATAGATGAGATGAGGTCCCTGCCTGAGATGGGGGTTGGTTGTATAACCAGCCTGACATTCATAGATTTATTAGCATATTGAGTCCTGGGAGGAGTATTAGCACCGAAATGGGTAAGAGTGAGTCCCGTTCGTACTCATTAACTACATGGCCACCATAAGAGAGGATTGGACTGTGAAAGCAGATATTTTCTTTGCCCCGTAGAGGGCTTGAAAAACTTATTTGGGATCCCTGACAGACTCGTCCTGCACCCCGGCAAGGTACTAGACGGATGTGGTAGCGACATCTCTTCGTTGTATCATCATCGGGCTCATAGGTGGTGGTTGTTAGTTATAAAAACTTCTAGATAGATTCCTTGTTGATAGTACACTGAGGTTGATGTGATTGTGCGATGTCTTGATGGATACTGAGGCGATAAAGTCCCGTCCTTTATATTGAGTGAGGATGCGTGATTGATGAGTTGATGTTACACTTATACTATTTACTTTAGCTCATTTTACATATAGTACATTCCATGTACTAATGCCCATTTGGCGCTGCATCATTTTATGATGCGGATTCTATGGACAGAAGACTTCAACATCCAAATCGTTGAGGTTCAGAGCTCTTGATTTTAGATCTTGGTGAGTCCTCCCTTGCCTTCGGAGGATGATAATTTCTTTATCTTTATTTTAGTATTTTCTTTGATTGTGGTAACCATGGCCTGTCATGGTACCTTCCTAGATGTTGGTTATAGAGGTTTCGTAGACATAAACAGTTTATTGTTGATGCCAGGATTATTTATTTCCCATTTCTTTTCTATTGAGATACTTCTTTTGTTCTTTAAATGATAGTGAATGTGATAGCCCGCTGATAAACTATTATTCTATTTAATCTTTCGCTTATGAGTTGATTGAACAAATGCAATAAGACTAGCCGGTCAGCTTAGGGACTAGTAATAGTCTTTGAGTGCTAGTTACGTCTAGGGTATCCTCCCGGAGCATGACAGGCCTTTCGTCACTTTCTGCCCAATGAATGATGCACTTCCACTAGAAGACATCTTTTGAGATTTTGAGGGAGTCATCGTTTCATCAAATTCATCCATATCATCATCATAATCAACATTAATCACAATTCTCTTGCTGTCTCATTTGATATTTTGGATTGTTCGCCTTTTTATTTTCCACATACGCCCTTATTTCTTCTCTAAATTTGAGCGGACAACATGGACATTGTTTTTACATTCCTATTTCCATCGATCAAGTTTTGCTTTTGTCGACTAATTCTACCATTAGATGTAACTTTACAAAACATACAAATAACAGATTCTCTTGTCGGTCCATGTATGTTGTAATTCCATCCAATATTCTTCCTTTTGCTATGATCAACCACCATTGAAATCAGTCAATCACACTATTCATGGACAAATAAATATAAATTTGTATACAACATAATTGTATTGATAAAGAAGATTACAATTTCTTTTAAAAATATGGGCACCAGGCAAAAGTCGAAGCTGCACTACTGTAGTATTCTGTATTTAAAAATAGAGTAAAAGAAAAGAAGTAAAGAACTGAACTAGAACACTAGAGAAGAAGAAGATAAGAACTGAAGAAGAAAGAAGAAGAAAGAAGAGAAGAAGAAGAAGAAACGAAGAATAGAGACGCAAGCTTACTTGAAGAACAGTGTCACAAGCCACAAGCATGCTGGAGTGATGGACGAAGGCTGAACTGGAACAAAGAGTTGCATCGCTGAAGAGTGAAGAGAGTCGTGAGAAGGCTGAAGAGTGAAGAGAGTCACGAAAGTGAATAGAAAAGAGAGTCGCGCCTATTAAATCCTAGTGTTTTAAAAATCATTTAATCAAGTCCTTTTTTAAAAAAATTTCAAACGGCGACGCTTATGCGCCTCGCCTGGCCTACGCGCCTATTGCCTTTTGCTCGCTTTTTGTAGCTGTATCTCACCTTCACTGCAAAAGGTGACATGCCATTGCGTCGCCTCCCTTCGACTCTCACCTTAGGCGCCGAGATGAGCGCCTTTCATAACACTATATATTACTTTACTTTACTACTTATACACGCATATATAAGCAATTAATTGAGGAGCTTTCGGTTGTGTTGTTTGCTTAAGCAACTTCCGATTGTCTTGGATGTTTCAGCTACCTGCTTCTTCTTCTTTATTATGTGGGGCCAATAAAAAATATTTTATGGGCTTTTTAATATAATCTTTTCAAAGCAGTTGCTTATTGACGTGTCTGCTTCGACTGTTTCATTATATTTTTCAGCTACTTTGTCACACCCCACCCTGGGGTCGTGACCAGTGCCCGATAGGGACACGTGAACACATACTAAACCCAATTCCTTTAA
>JAPFFP010000018.1:0-26512 GCA_026153255.1 Solanum medicagineum
TAAAGTGATCGAAATTTTACCTAAAATAGTTAGAATTAATCGTTAGTTATTACTATTATTTTTCTATAAATATGTCTATTAAATAACTCAAATATAAGGAAAAAATAATTTACCATATTTAAATGGTTTCAAAGTCCTAATATGAGGGAAATAATGAAATTGCTATTTTAAATATTGAGAAATAGCACGAGACTATTTTTTTAAAAGCGAATTCTTAGTAAAATATAATTTATTTTTTATTTTTTCCATCAAGAAAATAGTTAATATAATATATTTTTGATGTAGTAGTACATATTTTATTTTAGTGTTCAAAATATTAGAACTTTTATGAATTTTATCAAGAAAGTTTTAATTGATAGTACTAAATATTATGAATTTTTACATCTTACAAATAAATAAAGATTTAATAATCATAACTTTAATTAATTTTAAAGTCTTAAATATTAAGATAATAATTAAATACTTGATTATTTATCATCAACATCAAAGACTCTTTCTTTTGTTGATTCAAATTTTTATATTACTTTATCAAAGATTTTAAATACTTTATATTTGATTTTTACTTGGACTTACCTTTAATTTTATTAGTTCACAATTCAAATACAAGACTTTCTACCAAATTCAATGCCTGTTTAATACTCCTAATTTGACAAAAAAAAAATAATTAGTTTTGACATTCTATATATTAAGAGAATAATTAAATGACAATGATCGAAGAATAATGGTGAAAAATAATTTTTTTGTAAAGCAGAATTTTTAATAAAGGACAAAAAAGTTAAATAATATTTTTAAAAGTCTTCACAATTTTAATATAATATAGATAAATTAATATTCAGAGATTAATTAAATGTAAATAAATGAGATCACCCGAACAACCTCATATGAATTGCTCCCTACGGTTCATTTTATATGTCACTTTTTGCAATTTTACTTGTATTAAAAAACATGATTTTATTATTTTATTATTTAATGTATATTAATTATTTTCTAATTTTTCTAGTTGACCAAGATATTTTTTTTCAACCTCATTAACTATCTAAAATAAAATAAAAAATAATATTATTTATACATTAATTTTATAAAATAACATGTATCAAAGACGCCCCTGACATATAAAAAAAGACCGAGAGGGATTATTTAGTTTTATAGCCTCCTAAAGTCACTTTCACTCCAAAAATGGGCCACCTTTTTGTTGTACACATGTGGAAACAGCAAGTAAATAAATTCGCCTTCCCTAATCTCCTTTTCCTCACACTTTCCAAGAGAAAAGCGAGAAAATGTTTATTCCGTTACAAATGTCGCTGTTCAGATTTTCGCTCCTCCTCGTGTTGTTCATTTTATCAGTTTCCAAGACAAGTGTTACCCATGAAACCAAAACCTCAGCTGGCCATGCAATCCCATTTCCCACCCATGAACACTTGTATGTGAAGCAAGCGATTAAAGAATCAACAATAATCCACCCTGCACCAAGTAAAACAAACGACAACACCAACAGCAGTAGGTGGAAGGTGAAGCTTCTTCACAGAGATCAATTGCCATTTTCCCGCTTGGCTGATCGCTTTGAAGCTCGCATGAAAAGAGACCTCGAAAGGGTCCATACACTCACACGTACTTATGAGGTTGAGGAGCAAGAATTCGGGAGTGAGGTCATCTCCGGTATGGAGCAAGGCAGTGGAGAATACTTTGTCAGAATTGGTGTTGGTAGTCCTGTTAGAGAACAATACATGGTTATTGATGCTGGTAGTGATATTGTGTGGGTTCAGTGTCAGCCTTGTACCCATTGCTACCATCAATCTGACCCCGTATTTGATCCTTCCCTTTCCGCTTCTTTCTCCGGTGTACCCTGTTCCTCCTCCCTCTGCGATCGCATAGACAACTCAGGATGTCATGCCGGCACCTGCAAATACCAAGTCATGTACGGTGATGGCTCCTACACCAAGGGGACCATGGCCCTCGAGACCCTCACTTTCGGTCGCACCGTCATTCGTGACGTGGCCATCGGCTGCGGCCATAGTAACCGCGGTATGTTCATTGGGGCTGCCGGTTTGTTGGGTCTTGGAGGCGGCTCCATGTCACTCGTGGGACAACTCGGTGGCCAAACGGGTGGAGCCTTTAGTTACTGTTTGGTCACCCGGGGAACCGGGTCCACCGGATCACTTGAATTCGGGCGGGAAGTATTACCGGCGGGTGCAGCATGGGTACCGCTGATCCGAAACCCACGGGCCCCCAGTTTCTATTACATCGGCGTGGCGGGGCTTGGAGTTGGAGGAGCACGTGTGACCATACCTGAAGATGCTTTCAGATTAACTGAGGAAGGAGATGGAGGAGTCGTTATGGACACTGGGACAGCCGTCACCAGGCTTCCCGCGGCGGCTTATATGGCGTTTCGTGATGCGTTCATTGCAGAAACCCCAAACCTACCACGGGCACCCGCCATGTCAATATTTGACACGTGCTATGATCTAAATGGGTTTGTGACGGTTCGGGTGCCAACCATTTCGTTTTTCCTCATGGGTGGTCCGATCTTAACCCTACCAGCTAGGAACTTCCTAATTCCAGTGGATAGTAAGGGCACATTTTGCTTTGCATTTGCTCCATCTCCAACCAGACTTTCCATAATAGGGAATATCCAGCAAGAAGGCATCCAAATTTCTATCGATGGGGCAAATGGTTTTGTAGGGTTTGGCCCCAATATTTGCTAGGCATGTCAAAGTCGAGTTTTGCTTAATTACAGTATGTAAATTACTTTAAATAATATCACGAAGCATATAAACTTCATATATTGCTAATAAAAGGCGGGAATAAGCACATGGCCTGACGTCAACACGTATGCTTAAGCTGTGTGCTTCCCTTAAAAGTAACGGGCTATTTTGTTTGGTGGTTAGAGCTTGTGTTGGATGTTGCAGGTCTGAACTTCAGCAGCAACACTTCCATGTTTCTTCATTTTTACATACCAACAAAAGTAGAACTTACTTATAACAATTAATAATTTAATCAAAACTTAAAATTTTTTTATTGAATCTCGAAATTTTATATGCGAAACATAAATTGAAACAAAATAAGTAACATATATTATTAAAAATATAATACAAGTCGCAATAATTAACAACTTAAATTTTTTAAAAATTGTTTAAAAAATCTATCAGTGCTGCATAAAATCTAGACCAAAAAATAACATATATGGGCTCATGCTTGATTAATTTTTTTTGTGGAATCTTTATAAACAGTCACCTAGTAAATATAATAGACAAAAATAGTTATAGTTTCTAAAATTACGTTATAACTTTAGTCATGAAGATTGTTTTGTATAAAATGTGTATTTACAAGGACATTATACAAAATAAAATGACGCTATTAATTGTCTATTTGCTACAATTTCGCTGATTATCATGGATATTGTTCCTTAATTAATGGAAGTCGAATCTAATTAGGTTTCCTTACCTAATATCACTCTTTCTACTTAAAAAAAACACTATAGTCGTCTTGCTTCTGCTAAAATTGAAAAATAAAAGTGCAATATTTTCTGCATAACTATACAAAATCAGGTGAGAAAAATTGTGATTACATTGAGATATTTTTTTTGTTCTAACATGAATATTATACGAATTATTGATGTTATTCAAGTTAATAGAATTTATTATTTTAGTTTTGCAAATTTTTTGCAATCGTTCTTTTTTTTTAGCGTAAATTTTTGTTTTTCTTTATAGCTAACTGTGTGATTTATATGTTATACATTGTCGATTGGTGTTCTCATTTACACACATATGATTGTTAGCTAACATACTTTTTGTGATAGATCTGAAACACAAGTATCTGAACAGATGAAAATTATTGGAAGATTGTATAATAAAAAAATTTTGTTTGTTTGTTTGTTTGTATATATTATAAAAAGAGTTTAATTTTTGTCCACTATCAATGTATAAAATTTTCTATACCATCAGGTAATTTTAAAGATAAATTAGTAACTTGATTAAGTAATTAATAATATATTTTTTAAATATATAATTATAATAGGGAAAAATATAACCAAGGAAAATAGAGTACTCTTCGTGCTCAAACTATAACTAATTGGTAATTATCTTCCTAATCACTTTTATTTCCTTTTCTAACTCAAAATTTTTTTCATGATTTTTTCTATATATTGTTTGTAATGTATTGCAGTACAGCATCTGCTATTTATATACTGTGTTATTTTTAAATTGATATGTATATGTTCATAACTTATACAATGTGTTGTATACAACGATGGCTTCAATGGCGATTATGGTGATGCATTCTGGATGATGGGATGATGAAAATGTTTATGTTAACTATATTTTGGAAGGTGTTGTCACGCTCTGAGAGGGTACCCTAGACTTGATCGGGACCTAGAGACTATTGCTAGTCCCCAAGCGAACCACTTGGCCTTATCACATTTATGCAATCAATAAACTCTACTAATCAGTGGAAGGAAAAAGGAAGTAATTGGGCATATCTCATCTAGTCTCAAAATAATATTCTGAATGAAAAGGTTAGTAGAAAGAAACTAGCTCATAAATCTTAACATCAACATTTGACTCTAGTCTATGAAGCCTCTATCACTATCAATCGGCGCCAATGACAGACCCATGGCTACCTCAACTCAAGAAATAGTAAAGCTACTGTAAAAGTCTGACTCTAATAGCTAGATGAAACTAAATAATGGTCCTCCGAAGTAAAAGAGGCTCACCAACTCTACTGACTGTGATAGACCCTCAACGATGCGTCTGTTGACGATCTCTAAACCTGTATCTGCATCATGAAACGATGCAGCAGTGAGTGGCTTCAGTAAGTGTAATGTACGGTATGTAAAATAGTTGAATGAAACAGAAATAGGTAGAATAATATGAAAAAATATCAACTCAAAATAATAACCAAATCAGAATATCAAGTATTTATCTAAAGCAAGAATAAAGAGTAGACAAGTGACTCATCAACCAATCAAACGTTATCAATCAAATCAGACTCAACCATCTCATCTCACCTTAGAGTACTCAAGGTGGAAACCTTTTGGGAGCTTCTCTTATCCAACAACAATCACTTATAAGCTAGTGACTGTATAACAATCCCACTGATGTTGCCACAGTTGTTTTGTACTTGCCCCCATAAGGAACACATTTGATCCACAAGAGATCTAAACTCAATCAATCCTCCATTGATTTCAGGGACTGTAACTCGAAAGGGGACCATGGGATGTAATGGTTTATTCCTCTCCTACGTTGGGCCGACGTAGGTAATAAGTGCAAGTGGGACTCGCTCTTACTCATTTCGGTGCTCAATACTCCTCTCAAGACTCAATGCTCATAAGACTCCTCCTCATCATATCAAGTAGCCTCATAGAGGAACTCATTGTCTTAATTAGTCTCATGGAGACTTCTCATTAACTCATGAACTCAAACTCGAAAGTCCTCTATTGATTTCAGGGACTTTAACTCAACTCAATTAATCAATTCTCATTTAAGAACTCAAGGACTCAGATCATTACTTAGAAGAAGTCGTTTATACAGATTTCAAGAACTCAATTATGAAGACTCATAGGATCATCAACCTCAATTAACTCAACCTCATACTGGCATCAAGATTACGATCGCCATACTCAAGTTAAGGCTCTAGACTCCATCTATAGGTTTATTCATGCAGTATTTATAAAATAATAAATAGGATTTATGCAATGATTCATGTAAAAACATTAAATCAGTAAAACCAATTTATAATGATCATTAATACATAAAAACACATGCAATATATACAATTCATAAGAAAATATTCAAGAAAACATGCATTAAGACTCATTATACTCACAACTCTTCTATGACCATCTATGGGGCACATGGAAGAACAATATCATGCTTTAGTTTAGCCTTACATACCTGGATTGAACATTTGGACAATCAACCTCAAGGAACTCTCTTCGAACACCTCAATTCCTCGCTCCTCTTCTCTTAACTTTAGCCCTAGTCTTTTTCAAGGACTTAAAAAGGACCTAGAATAGGGTTTAAAACCATTTTTTACGCTTAAAACGATCCATTTTGATCATATATTAAGTCTCCCGAGGGGGAGGGGGGTTGGAAATTTCTAGAATGTCCCTCAAGAAATTCAAAAAAGGTCCATCTTGGGACATGGGGTCCGCGACGCGGACAGGGTTTATTTTGATATTTTTCACTGAAAATTCTCCGAACGAGCTTTCTAATCCCGTAAGAATAATTTTGGAATAACACCAAGTGTTGGTCTACGATAGAGGCGCGTCGCACCTGTCGTACACCTTCACTAGTTCACGTTTTCGCATCAAAAAATTATTTTTTGATCCGATTGCTCTAAAAATCAATTGAGATCATTTTTCCACTCAATTTTTCATGTTGATCGCATATCTGATCATGAATTTGCCATCGGAGCATGGGAAGATGCATTATGCATACATATCCCCTCTAGGGGTATTTTGGTAATTTTACCCAGTGTTACAGGTGTTGTCTTCAAAGAAAATGCAACCTATATGAAATTGTATACATTAATTGCAAATCAATGAGCGGTTGTTGTTACTAACAAAGTATTGAGAATAGAGTACAGAGTTGAATAAAGTAATATGCCAATGGTGATTCACAATGATAAGGGTGTGAGGGTTTACGTTATGTTGAAGAAAGCTAATAATGATCTTAATATATATCCAATTTGTTCAAGTATTTTCGAAAAGGATGTGGAAGAGACTGATGATGGTGAAAGTTCTACTAAACGATCAATTTTATGGCTTGAAAAAAATCACATGGCTAAATGGATGATTTTAAAACACGTGAGCTAATAGTTGATGAGTTAGTAGAGCATCTGCATGCTTTAGTTCTATAGATTGAACTGGATTCATATCAAATCCATCGTATAAGTATGTAGAAGTAGACTAAGTATACAGAGACAAGTCTACCTTAGAAGTTGTTATGGCTCAATATGCAATTGCACAGAGGTTCTAGTTCAAGTCTAAGAGCTCGAGTTCAATAAGGTATATACAACTTATACAAAAAAACTGTGTGTACCATTTTTTTTTTGTGTTTGTATGAACAAATTTGTATCAATCGTTCTTGAGAAAATATGCATTGACATTGTTGAATAAAATAATTTAATTATTTTCTTTTTATGTATATGATGTGTCACACTATTGTGTGTAAATCAGAGGAATGTGAATGGTTAATGAAAGCTTCTGCAATTAATAAATTTGGTATGTTTCAGACTAGAACGTTCAATATGGATATTATATGTCCATTGAAAGATAGGATTTACTCACAAAGGCAGATAACAAGTGATCTGATAGGTGGACTTGTGAAGCCTAGATTGAAAAATTACAAACAAAAGTACACGACTTCGAATACTAAAATGATGTCAAATGAATCTCGAATTCGATGTTACATACATGTTAGCATGAAGGGCAAAAGAAAAAGTTTTGAATTCTTTGGGGGGGCGGGGGAGGGGATAACCTCTGGATCATATAATAAATTATTGGCTTATTTATACATACTAGATAGTACATATCCGGCTCGCATATAAGGTTAAAGAAAAAAGATGAAGACGAATTCCTTTACATATTTGTTGCTCTGCATGCTTTCTATTACACGCTTTGATCACCGTAGACTTGTTGTTATTGTGGATATATGAGAGTCACCTTAGAAGTCCATATAATAAGTAATTTGTTTTTGCAAGTACTATGGACGAAGCAGGTATGATGACTATGTATTTGAATCTATATCTCTATCATATATAGTAATACTGTGTATGTGTTTTTGTAAAAATAGATGTATTTATTTGTATATAGGACACATATTTTCACTAGTCTATGGAGTTGTAGATTCAAAAAATGATGCCTTCTTGAACTTAATTTTTTCAACAGTTTAAGGAAGTATATGGAGAAATGCATGGCTTGTGCGTAGTGTCTGATAGATATGAGAGTATCATAAAAGCTGTTACGAGAGTATATGATGGGTTCCACATTACGCTTGCATGTGACATCTGTAGAATAATGTTCAGACGAGGTACCAGAAGTCTCATGCGAAACTGAATAAAGTATTTTATAAAATGGCTAAAGCGTATATACGCAGTCTAATTTTGATAGGCTAATGAATTGATGGAAAAGGTTGATGTGAGAGTTAAAGAGTACTTGCAGTTGGATGGATATGATAAGTGTGCTAGGATTTATGCTTTAGTTCATCGGGGGTGGTCTATGAGTTCAAACATTGTAGAAAGTATAAATTATGCATTGGTGTCGACGCATGAATTGTCGATTTTTTACTTTCTAGAGGAAGTACGTTTAATGTTTGGTAGATGAAATTGTGATAATCAAAAAGAGGCAACGTATACATTTACCCTACTGATGGATAAATTCAGGAGATATTGGCAATAATGAAGTCAAAAGTAGAAAGATGACGGTATTGTCATACTTATATAAATATAATATGTCATATTTGTTTTTAATTTATGTTAAATCTTTTTACTTTATATTTGAATGAGTTGTATCGTCGACTGTCCACGTACACAATGTAGTGATGAAGGAGAAAGTTCATAGTCTGTCTTAATAACAGGATTATAGATGCACTCGCTTTTAGATTTGATCAAAAACCATACGCACATGCTTTGATTGTGTTGAAGTTGAAACATGTACAACCATATGAATATTGCTCGAATCTATATAAATCAAAAATTGTGTAGAAAATTTATGAGTTTTTAATATATCCTTTACCGGATAGAAGGGAGTGGGTTGTATCAAACCATGTTAGGTGGGTCCCTCCAACTGGAGGGCCCACATGTTTTTTAAAAGTCAAATTTGACAACCAAGGCAATTTGGTCGCAAATTGACAACATGGCTGCAAATTGACAACATGGCTGCAAATTGCAGCAAGTTAGACAATGTTTACCTATAAAAGAGGAGCTTCAGCTCCTTTCATTTTACCACAACCAAGGAAGGAGAAGATTTAGAGAGAAAAAATGTAAGGCCACAGGATAAATAAATAAATATTGAGTATTTATTTATTTTGTGAGGTATACCATAGACTATAAAATAAAATACTCTGTGAAGAAAAAATTAGAATGTGCTTAGGAAAATGTTTTTCCTAAAAGAAATTGTGCGTCACTATTTTGGTATTTTTTTTCTGAGTGCCTACTATTTGTAATAGTAGAAGAAAGTAGCCTATTATTTGTAATAGTAAAAGAAGGTAGCCTACTATTTGTAATAGTAGAAGAAGGTAACATACTATTTGTAATAGTAGAAGAAGGTAGCCTACTATTTGTAATAGTAGAAGAAGGTAGCATACTATTTGTAATAATAGAAGAAATTGTACACTTGTGCCTACTATTTGTAATAGTAGATGAAATATAGAAAAAAGTGTTGATTTGTGGATGTAGCCCAAAAGTTTTGGGTGAACCATGTTAAATTTTCTGGTGTCCATTTTGCTTTATTTATTCCTCCTAAATTTTATTGCCCGCTCCGCTGCGTGGGTCCCAACAAACCACATATTGGATGATGTTGTTCTACCGCCTATATTAGAAAGACCTCCAGGAAGATCCAGGAAGAAAAGTAGAGACAGATCATTCTCGAAGTTGTTGTCGTCCAAGGGTAAAAATCATATAGTACATGTGGGATTGCAAGTCACAACAGATATTTTTGTAGGAATAGGCCCCGAAATGCTTAGATTAAAGATGACCAATTATGGATGTAGTTTGTTCCTTTCGTATTTTCTTATTTTGTCACTTTGAATATTTGATATTTGAGTATACATTTTCAGTTAGTTCGAAAAAATGTACTTATGTGCCAAAATATTTTTTTTTTCATTCAGCCACTGACTTGTTTTATTATTATTAATATATGTATGATTCAATTTCTGAAATTTATATATATATATATATATATATATATATAATAAGTTTGTGAAATTAATGTGTATAATTTATTCGTGTGAAGTATATTTCAACCTGCAACTGACTGTTTAAAGATGTATAATTATAGTTGGATTGCGACAAAATTTGCTTTATGAAATAACTTGTTTAAATGAATAATAATGTAGTTGACCAGTTATAGATATAGTTAACTTGTATACATTCACATCTATATAAAGTATATAACTGAGCAGGTATGTAATAATTTATGTATATATACTTAGCATGTATCAATTGAATATGTATATATACATAGCACAGGTTTGAGTCTGTGATTCTACTACACAATTTATATGTATTATTTTCTTTATTTGTATATATATTTAAATGTTTCGTTTTTGACAAGGTGTATTTGTAATTGAAAACAACATTACCATTTGGGACAAACATATACAAACTACATATATGTTTTATACATATTGTTATATGAAAAATGTATATAATACACTTGTATGTATAAGTGACTATTTGTACATTTTGAATAGGGAAAATTTCATATATATATATATATATATATATATATAAAATTAAAAAGCTTACCAAAAAAATAATCTATGTTTTTTAAAAGAAAATTCTTTTTACAAAAAATAGCCAAAGAAGGTCATGGGCTCAACATAGCTCAAATAACGCCAAGACCATTAAACGTTTTTTGCCTAAGTTAGGCTAACTCTTTTTTCTTTCTTCTTCTTTTTTTTTTCAGCGTTTTTTTTTTATTTTTTTTTTGCTATGTTTTTTTATATTAATTTTTTTTTTTTTTTTTTGAAAAACCATTTTCACATGTTCTTTGGGTAGCCTTTTTTTTTTTTAAAAACTTATTTTGTTTTTATTTTGCTATGAGTTTTTATATAAAAAAAGAAACGAAAAATCTTTTTCCAAAAAGAAAAGTCACGTACTTTTTCTTAAAGTATCGATTCTGTATACATGTGTATAAACGTGCATCAATATCATATAGATAATTATGTAATGTATCGACATTGTATAAATTATGTATAAGAATGTATCATTATTATATAAATAGTTTATAAACATGTATCAATATTATATAAATCATATACAAATGTGTGTCTATAATATATAAATAGGTATGCTATGTATCGACATTATATAGATGGTGCATAATTGTGTATAAACATTGTATAAATTATTATGTAATATATTGATATCGATATTATTTGACTATCGTGCATTCCAACCTCAATAAAATAAAAAAAATAAAAAAATAAAAAAATGACATTTTTTTCCACAAAAGAAATGAAACAATTAAGAAACGGAAAAAACTTTTAAAAAAGAGCAATAAAAAATTTAAACATTGAAAAGTTTTTTTTCTTTTTCCTTAAATAGAGCGCAAAAAGAAATTTCCAGTTAAAAAATAAAGAAAGAAAAATGCCAAAGCCAAAATAAAAAAAATAGCACTACTAAATATAAAGAAATTAAAAAAGAAAAAAGAAAAAAAGAATAAAAGAAAGAAATTCAATAGCCCAACATGCGCATTTATTGCTTGTTAAATTGATATGGCAAGTTGTCAAATTAGAAGTGAACAGCGAAATGGCCATGTTTGCTAAGAAACATGTGCCGGAATGGCCATTTGGAAAAAAAAAAAATGTAGGCTATTTTTTATGTAAATAATTTTTTTCAATGATTTATAGGTGTAATTATTCCTTTTGAATAACTATTTAAAGATGCACGTATACGTATAACATGTATTCATATGACTTTAGTACGTATAACTCTTGTATCTATTGTAAATATGTTTGTGCATGTGCATGAATATGTCTAATTGCAAAGGTATATGTATATTAATGTATGTCTATGTGAAGTTATATATACGACTAGAATATGTGAATATATATACACAAATGTATCAAAATATCAAGTTAATATATATTTATACAATTATATAAATACAATTAATTATTTTGTTTATACAACTTCTATTGTTTTATATACAATAGTTAAATGAGTAGGTATTCTCGTGAAAACTTATACAAAAACTATCAATATGATGTGCTACAATAACAAACAAGATCAGAAAAATATTGTACATATAGAATGTATGAACTGTCGTGCTTTTTAATTGTCTCAACAAAAAAAATAAAGGATTTTAAAGACATTAAAGAAAACACATTGTCCTACATTAAAGGATAGAGAAAAAAACACATTATCAGGATCCGATCCCGATTATGATGGCGCCTATTAGATCTCACCTACAGGCGAGGCAATCACCCAACCCCAGGATACCTGTTCTAGCTCTCTAGTCATAACCTTAATCGATAAAACAATATAAATAACCGTAGTCTACCCCAAACCTAAAAGTCAACTGTACAAAGCTACAAACAATAATAATCGTATTAACAGACAAAATCGGAAGTGCTCCTACAAATACATGTCACTACTGTACAAGGCCAATATCTGAAACAAAAGATGACCATCAACAGAAAGGAGACTGGGAAGTAGCCAGAGATGCCGGTGCTCACCCAAAAGAAGTCCCTAGTGCGCTCCGGAGTCCCCCAAAATCAGTGCCCATGGCTAGAACCTGGACTTACACCATTAAAAGATGCAGAAAGTAGGGGTGAGTACTGAAATAAGGCACCCAGTAGGCATCATCGACTGACTGAGGGAAATAAAGTAACATAATAAAGCTTAAATGTAGATAACTGCAACAAATCCCAGAAATCAACCTCACAACCTCAACTGAACCAAATCATCGTATTGTACGCGGGTGCAAGGCCCTAGTATCTATGTCTGTACGCAACTCGGGCCCCCATAACCCCAGAAGATATACACACGCATAATCCATCTGACAGAACGTCACTAAACCTAATAATATCACCACAAAGGCTAACTCTCCACATTACAAGATCAAGAGTCATCTATACGTGGGTGTAAGGCCTTAGCATCCATGCTTGAACACTCTTGAACCCCCATAAGCCCAGAAAATGCACCCATGCATAATTGGGCGTGTAAGGGGGTGTAGATCCATGAGTAACAAGTGGGTCGCTGCTGGGGGTGGCAAAATTAAGCCCAACCCGCCCAATCTGACCCAACCCGTTGAAGTTGCCTAATTATTAGCTCAACCCATCTCAACCCAACCCATCTCAACCCAACCCATTTCAACTCATTTAAAAGTTGGTTGATATGCAATCCGAATTAATTCGAGAGAGATCTTGTTAAAATATTTTGATTTTTTTTTTCAATTTGATATGTTTTGTATAGCCACGAAAAAGAAAATATAACTTAATTAAGTACTAAAATATTGAAAAAGAACAAAAAGAATAAGTAAAACTTAGTAAGAATTAGGTCGGGTTGTGTCTTGACTGAAACACCCCTGATGTGCTTCAGAATGCCCCAGAATCATAATTTCCATATATCTCAAAATTCATGCATGATTTCGAAAATTCGACTTCATATTCTCAATCAGGGGGCAAAATTGAGTGGGAATTGGGTATAATCCATATTTTAGAAGACCCATAGCGAAAAATAATTTTCGCTAATTTTCCTTATCCAGTGTCTGTCCGCGCCTAGGCCGCGGACAAGTGTATTTTGCGGTCACCGCCTGGTCCGCTCGCGCCTGGGGCGCGACCAGTGTAACATTTTTCTTGGTTTTCTTATCTCGCCCAAGGGCATTGGGGTCATAGCCCTATGCCTACGTAAAATTGAAATCTCCCATACTTAGCCATTTTTCAACTCTATAACTCACAAAACCCTCTCTAAAACCTCTTTAAGACTCTATCAATTCTCTCATTCAAATATAAGAATTTCTAGCTCAATTTTGGAACTCAAGGACTCATTTCAACCTCTAAGTCTACTTCAAATTCTCTTCAAGGGATTCAAGGTTTAAGGTATGTGGGTCTTCATCTATGGGTCCTTTCACCCATGGAACCCAACCTTCACTTTTCATGAAAATTGCATGTTTTCAAGTTATGTCACCTGTGGGTGTCCCTTATTATGGAATATGAATATAAGTTATGTTGGGGTTTTATCAAGTATTGAATGATTATGCATTTATATCAATTTCAAACTTATTCATGAATTTATTTTGTCTATTGAGACTATGCATGATTTGAGCTATGAAAACTATGAACTATTATGATCTTTCTGATGGATTTCAAGATATCCTAAATGAGGGTTTTACTACCATGTTGGTGGGTTGATTTTCATGATATTTACTCATCTTATTTCACTCTTGAATTGCATGATTTTGAACAAGTATCATGAATCTACCATGAGTTTGATAAAATGACAAGACAAGAATTCTCATGTTATTGATGATCTATTACATGATGTACAAGTCAAGTGACTTCATGATGATTAAGGGCTTTCAAGCAAGTATTGAATTCATGAAAGTATCTATGATGTTGCAAGTATCAAGTTTAGCCCTATTTCAAGATTTTTACCTCTTGTGAGCCATTCATGTTAAAGCAAGGGTCCATGTATAATTATGATCTATTCTCATGTTCAAGTTAGGCTCATTAGTAGAAGTCAAACATGTTTATCAGCTACTCAAGTCATGTTCTTACAAGCTATTCATGCTATGATTAAAGTATGATTATTTCAAGTATTCCGTGGGATTAGACTTAGCACCGATGGATTGGATGTCAGCGTGGACTATCTTCAAGAGTCCATACTCCTTTCCTCAAACTATGTGCCACCATAGGATTATGATTATTACCCTTGCTATACTAGTGGATCCACCTAGTGCACTTTATCATGAAATTCTTTCCCAAATGGGTCATGTTCCCGTAAGGAGAGTTACTTCATACGAAATGGGTTATGTTCTCATAAGGTGAAGTATGGTTTACCTTGGCAAGTAGACACCTCTTTACTGATGAGGGGTATTCATCGGGATTCCAAGTTGTAGCTTGCCTGGTCTTACTCATGTCGGCTAAAGTCTCTTCCCACATATATATGATATATTATGCAAGTTGAATGATCTACAAGCATGTTTTATACAAACACTGATCATACATGTCATATTAAGGTTATACCTATTGCTTATATGTATGCATTTCAAATATGATGACTTATATCCTTGTTGCATTGCACCCGCATACTTAGTACATTTAAACTATTAGCGTAGACTCTATGCCTACATGATATTACCATTTAGGGACCGGAGCTCCTTTTGATCATCCTCCACTTGGCTAGTTCGGTACTTCGGAGAAAAGGATTGGTCCGAGGACAATATGTGAGTTACTCTGGCTATGTTGATACTTCTTTATGTTGAACATTTATTATCATGAGGGTGAGCTCGGGAAGTGTCTTGGCCCCCGCTCCATTCTAAGTTAGAGGTGTTGTTGGATACTATGTTATGTTTATGCTATGAGCGTAACTCTTTTATACTTTTATGAATATCAAGACTTCCTTTAGTTATGCTTCTCCTTTTTAATTATATCGTGTGATGCTTATTTTTCGTTCTGCGACCAAGGATGTGATTGATATGCTAAAAGGCTTGTTTGGGGGTCCCTTCGGGTTCCCTATTCGCCATGTCACGTCTAGGCCCTAGGCTTGGGTCGTGCTATAAACATACTCTATAACCCGTTGCTCAACCCATTTTGACCCAAACAAATTTGGGTTGGGTTGGTCTTGACCTGCTCTTGTCTTGATCCATTATAACCCGTTCAAATTTGACCCAATCCACCCAATTGCCACCTTTAGTCATTGCCTCTAATAACCATATGTCAACTGGGTATCTGACCTTGCGTCATAAGGTGACACCCAATCCAGATATATACACGAGTAACAGTAGGGCGCATCCCCCGCAGGAGAAAGAATCCCCTTGGCATAGTCGATAGTGTGTCATCTCAATATATCAAGCAACGGGGCCTAGCCTCAAGATTTAGTCAACGGGGTCTCAAACACAAGGTATCAGCAAGTGCTCGGACCCCTTTAAAATCAGCACCCTAGTTTCACAAACTCGGGCGTGACCACCAAAGACTCTGACTGTAGGGCGTATCACCTAGGGTCTCAGAAACTCGAATGTGGTCATCGAATACTTAGACCATAGGGTGCATCGTTTAGGTCTCAGAGCGTAGAACCTGTCAGTCTCTCCCTAGTCTATCCAGATCCAAATCTCTAAGTCATACCACCACTTAAGATAAGAATTTCACCCCTCTCTAACCATACACAACCATCACCTTACACAGACAACGAAATATACGACATCCTTATGTACGAAGAGAACCCGAGCATAGAAGTTGACCATAGTACACAAGAGCATATATATATATACATACATGTCACCAATCATGGCGACCCAGGATCAACATGGCCAGTTACACCATAATCCAGCTAACATAAAGTAACAAGAGTAGGGAAGGGCAACTACAGCTCTATGACAAGTAGCTATACTAGAATCAAGTCATGGCATGACATATGATCAATGAACAACCTCAAAGACAACAAATCTCAATACCATCATGCCACATACCCATATAGATAAGAATTTAGGTTGGAATACATACTTGGCCCATGACATCAACCCATATACGACCCTTACCAGGTCTCTCTGTACACAATAGTACTGAAAAAATCGAGACAACAGCTAACATCGCTACCAACATAGGGGTACAACCCCAAAATATCACAAACTTCGCTTACAGGGTACAACGAGTTACACACCACACATCTAACACATTTTAACTCAGCATGCATATATTCCAACTCAATCTAAGATTTAGGAAAAGCCTAGCCTACCTAGATATCGATGCTCACATCTCAAATTAGTCTACCCAAGATTTTCCCCTCCTGATAGCTTCCTGACGCTGCTCAGCTATTAAAATATAGTTCACAATGTTAACACGATCATATTAGCTGTAAAAATTTGAGGAAGGGGTGACATTAGACTAATAGCACCTAAAATGGGGAAAACAGGATCCACGCCCAAAATCTCAAACAAAATCTAAAAAAATGATCCCCACGATAACTTGAGCCTACAACCAAAATTTCGGCCCAAAATGGACCTCAGAAGATCGAAAAATGACCCAAAAATAAAGTTAAAAACTTTACCAAAAAAATACTCTTTTCAAAAATTTCCCGGTAAAACTTCATGTAACTCAGAAAATTAGTGAACACCCAACATACCACAACATTCCTCTCAGAATGTAGAATAATTTAGACTCAAGGTTCACTTAATTCTGTCAAGAATCAGCTAAGATATCAACGTGCAATGGTTTCACATATTTTGAGGATTTAATCATCTAAAACAGTGATCTTACCTCAAAATACGCACTGAATCCTGAATTACACTTCACCACATCATTCCTTGCAAGAATTTGAGTCACGTGGACCTTCGAATCATAAAAAATAGAGCTATATAACACTTTTTACGACTTTGGGAAGTTGAATAATGGAGCTAATCGTAGAGCTAAAGGCCTATATATAGGCCACCTTACAAGCCTCCATGAACGCGGACCGTCTCTCCTCAAACGCATAGGTTTATGGCCTCTCTTTCTTCGTGAATGCAGACTGTGCTCTGCGAACTCTATCCAGGCCTCACTCCGTGAACGTGCCATACCCTCCGCGAACATGGAGGGTTACATATCTGGTGCTGCACCAGCTGAGTTAAAAACTTTTCCGAGGTATTAACGAGGCATCCAATGTCTATTTTATGCAAATAAATAGTGCAACCACTGGAATTTTAATGTTTCAAATCCAACAGTGTAGTCGAAATTCCTAAACAGAGTATCCTATGAAAAAAATAAGGGTCCCACTTCCTTCTGGCTAATTTTAAATAAAAGAACTGAGGGGTTGAAAATGTAATCGGATGCCCCCGTCAACTGACGAAGGGTTATTTTAGGCTATTTTCAATGTTCCCAAGCTGACCGCGCCATCAGATTTCCATTTCGAGTGTGTTTAGATGAATTTATACAAAAACACACCTTTTAGCTTTCGGTTAAACTCATTTTACACCTTTTGACTCAAATATGGCAATGTCTCTCTTCATGCCTCCCCACCAATACACCTCTCTCAAATCTCTATACATCTTAGTAGACTCGGGGTGAATAGAGTAAGAAGAACCATGAACCTCATCAAGAATCTTTTCCTTCAAGTCATCTACACAAGGCACACACAAATTACCTTGGTATATAAGGGCACCATCTCCCCCTTAGGAGAAAAGCTCCACTTTTCCCCCTTTCACCAAGGCCTTCAATTCTAACAAGGAGGGATCAAGATCTTGCTTAGCTTTCACCTCCTCAACCAATGAAGATCTAGAACCATCAACAACAACAATAACACCATCAACAACCTATTCCAACCTAACTCCCAATCTAGCCAACCGATGGACCTCCCTAGCCACCCATATGCCACCATCATCAGCATGAGCTAGGCTAGCCATAGACACCCTCCTCAAAGAATCCGCCATAACATTAGCCTTACCAGGATGGTAATGCACACTAATATCATAGTCCTTAAGGAGTTGTTACCACCTTCTTTGTCTCAAGTTGAGATCCTTTTGAGTGAAGACATATTGGAGGCTCTTATGATCGGTGAACAAATCAACATGCACCCCATACAAATAGTGATGCCAAATCTTTAATGCAAACACAATGGCGGCTAACTTAAGATCATGGGTAGGATAATTCTTTTCATGCACTTTGAGTTATCTAAAAGCATAAGCTACGACCTTACCATTTTGCATCAACACACAACCCAAACCAACCTGGGAAGCATCATAATACACAACAAATCCCTCTAGCCTTTCTATTATTGACAATATAGGGGAAGACACAAGCTTATCTTTCAATGTTTGGAAACTCCTTTCACACTCATCAGACCACACAAATTTGGTTTTCTTTTAAGTCACCTTTGTCATGGCAGAAGCAATAGAAGAGAATCCATTCACAAACCTCCGATAGTAACCCGCTAAGCCCAAGAAGCTCCTAATATCTGACGGGGTCAATAGTCTATGCCAATTTCTAATCACATCCATATTTTTAGGATCCGCCTTAATATCATTCCCGACACCACATGACCTAGAAATGCAACTTCTTTTAACCAAAATTCACACTTGTCATATTTAGCATGCAATTTATCTTCCCTCAATCTTTGCAACACAATCCTCAAATGAGCCCTGTGCTCCTCCTCACCACGAGCATAGATCAAAATATCATCAATGAAAACCATAACAAATGAATCAAGGTAGGGTTTGAAGACCCTATTCATAAGATCCATGAAGATATCCAGTGGATTGGTCAACCCAAAGGACATCACAACAAACTCAAAGTGCCTATACCTAGTTCGGAACGTCGTCTTTGGAATGTCACACTCCCTCACCTTCACTTTATGATACCCGTACTGAAGATCAATCTTAGAGAAGTTGCTAGCACCTTGCAATTGGTCAAACAAATCATCAATCCTTGGAAGAGGATACCTATTCTTGATGGTGACCCTATTAAGTTGCCGGTAGTCAATACATATTCTAAGAGACCCATCCTTCTCCTTCACAAACAACACTGGTGCACCTCAAGGTGATTGACTAGGCCTAATAAAATCCTTCTCCAACAAGTCCCTCAATTGCTCCTTCAGCTCCTTTAACTCTATCAGGGCCTACTGTAAGGGGGAATAAAAATGGGTTGAGTATTGGGGAGGAGGTCTATACCAAAATCTGTTTCCCTTTTGGTAGGAAAACCAGGAAGACCATTTGGAAAGACATCAAGAAACTCATTTATAACTAGAACTAACTCTATAGGAAGGAATTTGGACTCCATATCCCTAACCCTCAAAATATGATAAAGATACGCCTTAAAGATCAACTTACGGGCTTTAATGCAAGAGACAAACCTACCCTTGATTACCACATCATGACTCTCCCACTCAAGAACGGGTTCATTTGGGAATTGGAATTTGACCCTATAGGTTCCACAACCAATATAGGCATAGTATACATAAAACCAATCCATCCCAAGAATGACATCAAAATCAACCATGTCCAACTCAACAAGATCACAAGGCAATATTTTATGCAAGATGCAAATAGGACAATTTCTATAGACCTTTCTAGCCAACAATAGATGTACCAATAGGAGTAGACACCTCATATGATTCACACAACAATTCAGGCTCAACATGGAACATTTTGGCAATAAAAAGGGTAATATAAGAAAGAGTGGCACCCGAATCAATCAATTCATACACATCAAAATCAAAGACTTTTAACATATTAGTCACAACGTTGGGCACCTCATCAACCCCTTTCCTCCCATGCAAAGCATAAAACTATTTTTTCCTTGGGGCACCATCTTGTCGGCCACCACTCCGCAAAGGAACCACATTAGCACCTTGTAGACAAACCTCCTTGCACTTGTTGCGATTTCAGGGGAAATCCATCACCTTATGCCCAACTTCCCCACAACCATAACACGCATTAGCATCCCTCAAGCACAGGCCACTATGACCCCTACCACAGTTTGGACACCCACCATTAGCAAACCACACCTCTAACAACTTGGGCCCTTGGAAAGTCATTGACAACCCTCTTTTTAAATGTATGAGAAGACCCTTGGCCTTGATGGAACCCACCACCCTTTCGACTTCGGAACTTTCCTTCAAATGGGACCTCTTGGCCTCATGACCCCTTCTCTTCCTCAACTTCTCCTCCTCCATTTGTTCGGCATAGGTCATTAATCGGAGCAAATCCATATCACCAATAAACATAGTGGACGAGTATTCTTCACTCACTAAATCAGATGCACCCATTACAAATTTATTCATTCTAGACCTTGGGTCGGCCACCAAGTGGGGAGCGTATTTAGAGAGTTGAGTAAACTTGAAGGCATACTCCCTCACACTCATTGACCCTTGTCTCAAAGTCATAAACGCCACCAATTTAGCTTCCCTAAGCTCAAGAGGGAAGAACCGATTAAGAAAAGTCACCTTGAACTCCTCCCAAAGCACCACATTATTAATTCCCTTCTCCTCCTTCCATTGGTTAAATCATAGTTGTGCCAACCCCTTGAGTTGGTAAGCCGCCAACTCCGCCTTATCCTCCGATCTAACACTTATAATAGCCAAAACCTTATAGACCTCATCAATGAACACTTGAGGGTCCTCATCCACCTTTCGCCTATGGAATTCTGGGCGATTCATCCTCATGAAGTCTCTCACCCTAGATGCCAGTGTAGGAGCATGAGGCGCTTGGGCCCCTTGATTGGCTTGATTAGCCACAACTTGTACAAGCAAAGTGAGAGTATCCCGGAGCTCACCATGAGCCAATTGGTCCTCGGGAGTGCGTGCTCTTCTTCCTCTTGGGTTAGGCATGATCTAGCATAAAAAATAACAATCGTTAGAGGGGAAAAACCTTATTTCAGCTCTATAGCATGACTTAGAACATGAGGAAGGGAAACATTTCCTAAAACACCTCAAAGCCTATTAATCATAGTTGTGGTGCACAACACAACCATGAATAAGACTCTAATGGACGCAGTGTGTTGGACTCCGAGAATCTAACAACATAGTGTTTTGATACCAAGTTTGTCACAATCCAAGCCTAGGGCCTAGACGTGACACGTGCATATGGAACTCGAAGGGACCCTAAGAAAGCCTCTTAACACATTATTACACATCCTTGGTCGAGAAGGCAAGAAAATACAACAAGAATGGTAAATAGGGAAAACGGGGCTAAGGGACAACCTTCATATCATAAACATCCAGAAACAAGAGAGTCAAGGCTTATAGCATAGATACATATCATGTCCAATTACACCTCTACTACATAGATAAGAGCGAGGGCCAAGACAAGCAACCGGGCTCACCCTTATAGTCAATATATAAGTAAAAGAAAGATAGTCTTAGTACATAGCATGAGATCATAAACACCATCCTCGGAATGGAGTACTCACCAAAAAGCTTGAGGGATATCTTACTAGCCATATGGAGGAGGATGATCAAGTGGGGATCCGGTTCCTATATGGTGACATGATGTAGGCATAGAGTATGTGTTAGTATGTTTGAAAGTACTAAATATGTAGGATGCGATGCAACAAGTGATATGCACCATAAACAAAATGCATAACATAGGCAATGAATAAACATATAGCAATATGACATATATGGATAATACTTGAAGTAAAATCATGTTTATATAGAACATAATACATGTGTAAGGAGAGACCATCGATAGTCCATATCCAAGGCCTACCACCCCCTTGGTGAGGCGAATAAGGTACGAACCTCTTAATAGGTTGATGAGGTACAAACCCTTCAACATGGTTGATGAGGTACAAACCCTTCAACATTGTTAATGAGGTACAAACCTTCCAACATGGTTGATGGAGTACAAATCACCTAACAAGGTTATCAAGGTACAAACCCCTCGACAAGGTTGCACGGGCCTACCACCTCCCGAGCGAGGCGATCGAAGTACAAATCCCCCAATAAGGTTACCCGGGCCTACAACCCCCCGAGTAAGGCTTTGTCAATTCCCAACACTATAGAGATAATATCATATACATATATTCCTTTCATCATGATATAGTCATTCAACTCATAAGACATGCATTGGACCTTCAATACCTCAAGAAAATCATACCCAAACATTTTATCAAATACTTGGCGGGTGTGTAGTGCTAGTATAAAATCATGCAATTCAAGAGTGTAATCATGCTAGAAAATTTCATGTAAAATCATCAATAGATACTTGGTTACACCCTCAAGCAATATACATCAAAAACCTTCATCAAATCTCACAATATACCTTAGATTCATAACTCAAAACATGCTAAAACAACCATAATTTCATGAAACCCCAACATAGTGTGCACTGAAATTCATAATAAGTAAGACCCATGAGTAAATCAACTTTAAATCATGCAATTTTACGTAAAAAGGAAGCTTGGGTATCATAGGTGAAAGGAACCCATGAAAGAAACCCACATACCTTAGATTTGGAGAATAACTTTGTGAAGCTTGGAGATGGAGACTTAAAGCTTGAATGATAACCTTAGAATTTGGATGAGTTTTGAGACTTGAAATTTGGAGATGAAATATTGTCTAAGTGTTTGAGAGTGTATTTGGGAATGTCTTGAATGATATGAGAGTGAGATAAGGTTAAGACCCAAAAGCCTTGGACCATACAAGAAAAACTAGACTAAATTTACACTAGGGCTCATCCTTGGCGCTTCGTGACAGGGGCGCGAAAACCTCACTGGAAATCGCATTTTTGCGATTTTTGAATTTTTCTATGGTTGCTCTTAAATTGGGGTTAGACCCATCTCCCACTCAATTTTATCCCCTGAACATGAATATGAAGTCGGATTTTCTATATCGCATACTTATTTTAAGATATATGAAAATTATTATTCCAAACACTTTCGAGGCACATTTTCGGGCACTTTTTGGGGTCGTTTCATGTAGACATATTGTTATATATAGAATTTAACCTATTTCATAACTGAAAGAGGCCATGTATAGTGATACATTATATGATTTTGATCGCCTGACTCTTTGGATTGGTAATGGTGACGGGATGATTAGCAATGGAGTCGTGTCAGTCATAGCCATTGGATATAGAATAATTATCTTTTTGAGTTAATGCTCTCTTAGTTAAGGCATGGTAGGACCTTGTCAGGCAATTCAAATTGAGATGTTGATATTGGTTGCTCGTCAAGCTTGGTAGAGTCATAACATTCCTTGTACTTATGTGTTGAACTTACGTTAGGGGGTACAAGTTCAAGAACTTCTTCACGGTTATGCTTGTCCTCCTTCGGCATATTATCATAACCTTTGATCACCTCTGCACTGTCATCTGTTGTAATGTTCTCTAACACTTCCCGTATAATAGTGTTTAAAACATCTTGTAAAAAATGTATATATAATTTTAAAACACACACACACAAAAAAAAAACTATATCTATCTATCTATCTATATATATATATATATATATATTGCATGTTGTATATGTATATGTGTATGCAGACTAGTAAGGTATTAGTAAGTAAAATATATGAAAACTAGAAGATATTAAAATAAAATTCAAATGGAGTCACTATTGCAAAATTAGCAAACCACCTGTATAAGTATATCTATACTTGATGACTAATAAAAAGAATGTATACATGAAAACTAATAAATAACATATATATGTATATAGTGTATACTTTTAAACAACAAAAGAGAAGCATATGTATCCATACAAAAAACACTAAAAAGAGAAATATAAGTTATCAAATATATGTATACATAAAGGTATAAAAATATATAGGTCGTCATGTCTGTATATGTGTGCGTGTATGTATGTATGTATATATATGTGTGTGTAATTATATATGTACATTATGGTATAAATGAATGTATGTATATACCTCTGCAATGGGCATATCAGACTGATTATCGACAGTAGCAGGTGATTTTGTCCATTCTTCGATGCATTAAAACTAAAATTGAATGTAAAAAGGTGCAAGGATATTGAAGTCACTTTTATGGAATTGCATAATAAATAAAAATTCTAAAATAATCTATATATAAAAGTGTGTGTATGTGTGTATGAAGCAACTGTGCACATACCTCAGTGTGGACTGGTTCTTGAGAAATAAGAGTCACTTATCCATTTGACTTATTATCAACAATCACAGGGATTCTAGACGACTATCGATACCCGATTTCTGAATAAGAATTAAAAAATAAACTTTATACATTGATTTGTGTAATATATACTAAAATAAAAAATGCATCTAATTAATATCTAAGACAATTGCATGCACATTGAATACAGTTGCGTATATAATATATTTATGCATATATCTCATGATCTTCAGATTTTGTTGGAAGCTGTATAACTTGCCTAATAGGCTGAAGGTTGACATCCATCACAAGTGGTTTTGTTCGACCGCCATCACCCAGACTCTGGAATGAGATTACAAAATTTAATTTTGTTCAACAATTTTGTGTACGTATGTATGTCGAACCACATCTATGATGACCCATTAGGTTATTTTAAAAACTAATCCTCTTGTGTTTCAGAAAATATCTTACCCGTAAAATTTAACGAAATCTTTTGGAATATTCGATAACTTATATTACTGAATTGAAGGGTAATTTTGATAGTCGAATTAGTTGATACGCTAAAGTGATAATTAATTAAATTTCTAGCTTACTTATACTATATTTGCTAATTATTAGGTTAATATAATTCAATACTTTTAGTACATAATTAAATAATAATAATAATAATAATAATAAAATAAAGAGAAGAAGAAAGAGGGTTAGGAGGAACGAACCTGTGCAACGTTGACAAGAGAAAACTCTGTGTTCCAGGTGAGTTAATAGGTAATGCTTCCACTCCTAAACGTTGTGTTCCAGGTGAGGAAATAGGTAATGCTTCCACTCCTTTTGATTTCTGTTGAATTGTTTTATTATACACATGTTAACATTAGTAGAATAATATTTTTTTAAGAAAACAAAAAGAAAATTGTCACGCCCCAAGCCCCGTTAGGGTGGACTAGCACCCGTTGCCAATGAGGCCCGGGAGAACCAACCTATATCTATGCGCTTTCTATACATCTTATAAGGGGTTTCTACAATCAACATGCCTTTGTGAGAGTAAACAGTAATAACAAGCCAAAAAGGAAATGCGTATGACTACGTCGTTGGGGCCATAGTGTCTAAAGTACGAGACATGACCACACTTTAATTTACATAGTCTACAAAACGTATAGATAAGGAAAAGTATCTGATAAAGGTTGGGACAGGCCCCGCCTCGACTAACTGTACATACAAACATATAAGCTCTAGACATACACAAAGCCCCGAAGCAACCTGGATCTTGGTAATATCAGCTTAATATCCTGTACTCCTACTGGGGAGATCTACTAGCACTTGTACTTGCAGCATGAAATGGAGGTCCCCCGTGAGGGACGTCAGTACGAGATAATGTACTGAATATATAAGGTAAGAAACAGTGTATATGAAATAACAACTCAAATGAAATTGTACACTGGTGTAGGATAAGAGACCACCTTTAGTTGTACTGTGGGATCATGAACTTTATGTTCTTTTTATCACTTTAACTTTACTGTAAAATCTGTGCACAACATGTAATACAAATGACCAGCTGATCAGTGGTAAACTGTATCAGGTTTGTCCCTGACTAGGCTTTTCCTTTGGCCTCTCGGGCTACCCCCCATGATAGGATCGTCCCTGGCTAGGTGATGCTTCCACCCCTCGGGCTACCACCCATCAATAAACAATATACCTTTACCTTTAAATTACCTTTGAGATGATTCTTTTGGTGGTCATAATATTGGAGCTGTAGGATAGTAGATGTAACATGTGACATATAGATAATCATACAAGGCAATATGACAATGAAAATAGTACGTTACACAAATAATGAAACGTGTATGAAATGAAACAACACCTAAACTTTATCTAGTAACGGGGACACATGTGACTTGGTATCCATGTATGTATTCAGATTTAGAAGTGACTATATATGGGAGCATACGAATATGTGATAGAGTGGAGACATAGTTAATAGTTGTGTCGGAGTTGGTAAGTGCTTTTTTGTGCCAAGGATGAATCTAGATTTCATGCCAAGTAATACGAAATCAAGTAGCCTTACATACCTCGTTGTATGACCTCGTTACTACCTCG
>JAPFFP010000018.1:41452-63512 GCA_026153255.1 Solanum medicagineum
TCACACTCCCTTACCTTCACTTGATGATACCCGGACCGAAGATCAATCTTAGAGAAAAAGCTAGCCCCTTGCAATTGGTCAAACAAGTCATCTATCCTTGGAGAGGATACCTATTCTTTATAGTGGCCCTAATGAGTTGCCAGTAGTCAATGCACATTCTAAGTGACCTATCTTTTTTCTTTACAAACAACACCGGTGCACCCCAAGGTGATTGGCTAGGCCTAATAAATCCCTTCTTCAACAAATCTTTCAATTGCTCCTATAACTCCTTCAACTCCGCCGGAGCTATAAGGTAAGGGGGAATAGAGATAGGTTTGGTATCAGGAAGGAGATCTATGCAAAAATCTATCTCCCTTTTGGGAGGGACATCGAGAAGGTCATTTGGGAAGACATCAAGAAACTCTTTTACAACCGGAACTGACTTTATAGAAGGGACTTTGGACTCCACATCTTTAACTCTGACAAGATGGTAAAGACACCCCTTAGAGATCAACTTATGGGCTTTAACGCATGAAATGAATCTACCCTTGACCACCACATCTTGACTTCCCCACTCAAGGATAGGTTCATTTGGGTATTAAACTTGACCTTACAGATTGTACAATCAATAGAAGCATAGTAGGCATGCAACAAATCCATCCCAAGAATGACATCAAAATTTACCATGTCTAATTCAACAAGATCCCAAGGCATCGACTTATGTAAAATGCAAATAGGACAACTTCTATAAGCTTTCCTAGCAATAATAGAGGCGCCAATAAGACTAGATACTTCATATGACTCATGCAACAACTCGGGGTCAACATGTTACTTGTTAGCAACAAAAGGGGTAACAAAGGAAAGGGCAACACCCGGATCAATCAAAGCATATACATCAAGATCAAAGATTTTCAACATACCGGTAATAACATTGAAAACCTCACAAATCCCTTGCCTTCTATATAGAGCATAAAATCAGTTGTGTGGACCACCTCTACCCAATGGGATCACATTTGCACCCCAACCGTTGCCACAGTTTCTTGGACAATCTGCCTTCTTGTGACCAAGATCCCCACATTCATAGCATGCATTAGAACCTTTCAAACATGGGTCTCCATGACTCCTTCCAAATTTAGGGCACACATCATTAGGAGCAACACGACCAACACCTTGAGGCTTAGGAAAGTCATTGGCAAACCCCCTATTAGTAGTATGAGTAGGCCCTTGGCCTTGAAGAAATCTAGCACCCCTTTGGAATTTACCCTCAAATCGGGCCCTCTTGGCCACATGCCCCTCCTCTTCCTCAACTTCTCTTCCTCCATTTGCTCAGCATATATCATCAACTGAGACAATTCCATGTCACTAATTAGCATGGTGGACCGGCATTCTTCTCTTACCAAGTCGGAGACCCCCATCACAAACTTATTTATCCTGGATCTAGGATTGGCCACCAAATAAGGAGCATACTTTGAAAGTTGATTAAGATTGAGAAAATACTTCCTTACACTCATAGAACCTTGTTTTAAGTTCACAAACTCCACCAACTTAGATTCCCTAAGCTCAAGAGGGAAAAATCAATTAAGGAAAGCCGATTTGAATTCGGCCCAAAGAACCTCATTAACAATTCCCTTCTTACCCTTCCATTGGTCATACCATATTTGGGCTACCCTCTTGAGTTGGTATGCTGCCAACTTCGCCTTTTCATTCGGCCCAACAACCATGATATTCAAGATTTTGTAGACCTCATCAATGAACTCTTGTGGGTCTTCCTCCACCTCTGACCCATAGAAAACCGGAGGATTCATCCTTATGAAGTCTCTTAACCTAGCTCTGAGGGTAGTAGCATGAGGGGCTTGGGCCCTTGGTTGACTTGATTGGCCACAACTTAGGCAAATATAGTGAGAGCATCCTGGAGGTGACCACTGGCAGGTTGCTCCTGGGGAGTTTGGGCCTTTCATACTCGAGTGTTAGGCATGATCTAGTATAGCAAAGAACAATCATTTAAGGGGGAAAAAGACTTACCACAACTCTATAGCACAACTTAGAATATGATGAAGGTTAACAATTCCTAAAACGTCTCACATCCTCTTACTCATAGTCATGGTGCACTTCACAACCATGAATAAGAGTCTAATCGACGCGATGTGTTGGACTCCGAGGATCTATCAAACTAGTGCTCTGATAAAAAGTTTGTCTCAACCCAAGCCTAAGGCCTAGACGTGATACGGCGAATGGGGAACCCGAAAGAACCCCATGCAAGCCTCTTAACTTGTCATTACACATCCTTGGTCGCGGAAGCATATAAAAAGCATAAAGTAAGCAAAAGGAACAAAGAGCTAAAGGATAGCTTGCCAAAATATCAACATCAAAGACAAAGAGTCATAGCTCATATCATAAAAACACAACTCGTACAACAAGCACCTCCAAATACATACATAGAGTGGGGGCCAAGACAAAGCTACCGGGCTGACCCTCATAGCCAATAGAACATATGATAGTGTCTCAAAACGCAGATAATAGTAATATAGACTAAGGTCCCCAAAATGGAGGACTCACCAACAAGCTTGGAATAGCACAAACTAGCCACGTGGAGGAGGAGGAGGATCAACTTGAGCACCGGTTCCTACATGGTGATATCATGTAGGCAAGATTATGCGTTAGTACGTTTGAATGTACTAACCATGTGGGATACAATAAAACAAGAAGTAGACATCATTATCAAAATGCATGATATTAAGCAATAGACATAATATACAATATGCCATGCATGATCAATGATTAAGTAACTTATTCTTATATAGGATATCATATGTGAAGAAGAGACCAAGCTAGTTGTTTAACATATAAACCCTTTGGTGGTTTTGTGGTATAAAACCCTCACATGGTTGATGGTAATCATACGTTACCAACATGGTGATGATGTATAAACCCCTCCTATGGTTGATAGGTATAAACCCCCAACATGGTTACCCGGGCTCTTGTTCCCCCTCCCCCTGTGGATCGGGTATGGTCTAATGCAACACCTTATATAGGATTCATGATATACTCTAGTGCAACACTTCATATAGGAATAATCATATACATAAGCTTATTTCATCATTGTCACATCATTTGTATCATATCTCATGCTTTTGACCTTCAACTACTCAAGAAACCACATCCAGACATTTTATCAAACACTTGGGGGGAGGGGTGTAATGGGGGTAAAAGACCATGCAATTTAGAGATGAAATCATGCAAGAAAATTAGTGATAAAACCAACAATCAACACCTTGCAACACTCCTAATACGTTCACATCAAAAACCTCATCAAATCCAACATCAGATCGAAGATTTGAAGCTCAAAACATGTTAAAACAACCAAGCTTTCATGAACTAAAATCATTATGTAGTAAATTTCTCAATATATATGACCCACATGTAAAACCAACTTTAAATAATTTATTATTAAGCAAAAGAGGGTTTAGGAACCATGGGTGGAAGGACCCAATGGTTCAATACTACATACCTTAGGTCTAGAGTTGCTTGGAATTGGGATTTGGAAGAATGGAGGCTTGAAATGATCATTGAATCCAATCTTGTTCTTGGGTTTCCATGAAATCGAATTGGGGCTTAATGGAGGCTTTTGAGAGAATTGAGAGTGTATTTTAGATGAGAGTAATGAGTTTGATCCTTTGGAACCTTGTTTAGGTCTTTTAGGAAGGTTAAGATAGCATTGGAAGTCTAAAAAGGGCATTGGAGTAATTAGCATTTATGAAAATGTCATTAGTGAACGGATGGAAAATTTGGCAAAGTGTTGCCCCATGGAAGGTACCATGGGTCATGTGGCACTCCACGGGTCATGAGAAGTGCCCATGACAAGGTACTTAGTCCAAAAATTAAAGTTGGAAATCGATTGGAAAAAGACACCTTGTCATGTCCACAGAGGCCTCCACGGGTCTTGTGGAGCCTCATGGCCCATATGGAGGCTTGTGGCACTATACTTGATGCTGTAAAATGTTTCCCAGGCTATATGTCAAGGTGCATGATGCCTTCCACCATCCATTACCCATGTGAGTGGTCATGGTCCATGCCTTAGCCTTAAACTTACCTCCATGCATAACAAGCCTTACTTATGCACCTTCACGCCCCTCCTCTCGACCAGTGGTAAGCCTCACGACCCGTGCCACTGGTCATGGTACAAGCCTTAGGCTCAAAATATTTTTTCCCAGCCTCCCATGCCTCACACGACACGTACAAGACACCACTGCCCGTATAGGTGCTTGTGTGAGATCACTGCACACTTACGAAAACAATCATAGCTCCCTCATCCGAACTTGGAATGAGGTGAAACCAAGTGCTTTGCGAAGCTAACTCAAAGGGATTTCATTATACATGTCATGGGACACCTAGTTCAAAATATGTTATATGTTATGCTAGTCTAAAGTTGACCCTTGCATGAACTATCACCCAAAACCTAACTCTTAAGGAAGTCTTGAACTCGATTAGGTACTAGGAGTCTCCCATGAACCTAATACACCCTAAATCTAACCAAATGAGGCTTGAAACATAGATAAATAAGAGTAAACAGTTACGGGGTGTCACACCCATGCCCATTTAAATATGAAATCTTCTATACTTAGCCATTTTTCAACTCTGTAACTCACAAAACTCTCTCTAAAACCTCTCCAAGACTTAATCAAATCTCTCATTCAAATTCAAGGATTTCAAGCGAAATTTTGGAACTCAAGACCAATTTCAACCTTCAAGTTCATTTCAACAAATTCAAGGTTTAAGGTATGTGGGTCTTCATCCATGGGTCCATTCACCCATGGAGCCCAACCTTCTCTTATTATGAAAATTGCATGATTTCAAGTTATATTTTACCTATGGGTATCATTTTTTATGAAATATGAACATAAATTGTGTTGGGATTTTAGCAAGTATTGATTGATTATGCATGAACATCTATTTCAAACTTATTCCATGAATTGATTTTATCTATTGAGATTATGCATGATTTGAGCTAGGAAACTACGAACTGTTATGAGCTTTTGTGATGGACTTCAAGAAACCCTATATGAGGGTTTTACTACAATATTTATGGGTGGGTTTTCATTTAGTTTACTATTCTTTATTTACTCTTTAATTGCATGATTTTGAACAAGTATCATGAACCCACCATGTGTTTGATAAAATTATGTGACAAGAATTTTCAAGTTGTTGATGAACTATTACAAGATTTACAAGTCAAGTGATTGCATGATGAATAAGTGCTTTCAAGCATGTATAGAATTCCTGAAAAGTATCTATGGTTTTACAAGTATCAAGTTGAACCCTAGTTTAAGATTTTAACCTCTTGTTAGCATCATCTCAAGGCAAGGATCATGTATGATTATTGTTTATTCTCATGTTCAAGTTAGGCTCACTATTAGATGTCAAGCATGTTTATAACCTACTCATGTCATGTTATCAAGTCTCTTACAAGTTAGTCATGTTATTATTAAATATGATTATTTTAAGTATCCCATGGGATTTGACTTAACGTTGATTGAGGCCTAAGATGGAGGCTCAACTCAAGGGGTCCTTATGTAAAGTCTTTAGTCTCTAAACTATGTGCCACCAGAAGATTATAAATATTACCCTTGCCTTACTAGTGGATCCATCTAGGTCATGTTATCATGTTTGGTTTGCCTTAGCAAAGTAAACAACACTTCGCTGGGGGAGTCATGCCCGGTCACCTGCACCGAGAGGTTGTCATGCCTTTGAGTCCAAGTTGTAGCTGCTTGAACTATGTCGATTGATATCTCTTACTATATATGTGAAACGCCTCAAAAATGCCCGAAAATGTGCCTAAAAAATACCATAATTGTAATTTCCATATATCTCAAAATTCGTGCTTCATATCGAAAATCTGACTTCATATTCATGATCAGGGGAAAAAATTGAGTGGCAAAATGGGTATAACCCCAATTTTAGAGCAATTATAGTAAAATTTCATTTTCCAAAAATTTCCTTATCCAGTGTTGATCCGTGCCCTGGCCACGACGCGCCAGGGGCACGGATCAGTGATATTTTTTCCCAGAGCCTAAGGCTTTGGGATCTTAGACCCATGCCCTCCTATGCATAAAAGCACCTATACTTAGCCATTTTTTTAACTCTATATCACCCAAGACACTCTCAAAACCCTCTCTAACGCTTAGTCAAATATTTCATCCAAATTCAAGTGTCCCAAACTCAGTTCCGGATCTCAAGAACTTTCATTCAAGCTTCAAGATCTCATTCAATCTACATCAAGGAAATCCTAAGTTTGAGGTATGTGCATTTCAACCATTGGGTCCTTTCACCTATGGTGCCCAACTTTCCTTTTTATGTAAATTACTTCATTTCAAATTGGATTATCTATGGGTATCTCTTACTATAAATTTTGACTATAAACTATGTTGGGGTTTCATAAAATATTGATTGTTTAAGCATGTTTTGAGCTATGAATTCTAAGAGCTATTATGAGATCTGATGAGGGGTTTCAATATATCTTGCATAAGGGTGTTACCAAGTTTTTGTGGGTTGTTTTACATTGGGTTTTCTCATATGATTTCACTATTGAATTGCATAATTTTGAAATAGCATTACACACTCGCCAAGTGTTTGATAAAATGTCTTGTTCACGATTCTTGAGTTACTAATGGTCTATTGCATATTTTATGAGTTAAGAGACTCTATGATGATGAAGGGACTGTGTGTATGTATTGAATTCATGGAATGTGTCTATAGTGTTGCAAGTTGACCACACCTTGTTTAGGGGTGATATGTATCAACCACTTTGATGGGGAGGGGGGGTGCTATGCCTATGTTTTATTATGATTATGCAGTTTGAATATATTGTCTTATATCCTTGTTTCATTGCACCTCGCATACTAGTACATTCAAATGCACTAACGCATACTCTATACCTACATGATATTACCATATAGGGATCGGAGCTCCCTTTGATCATCCTCCTCCACGTGACTAGTTCGGTACTTCAAAGAAAGCTTTGGTGAGTCCTCAACTCCAAGGAAAATATCTATATTACTCATGCTATGTCAAGACTTCTTTTATGTTGAAAACTTGTTATCATGAGGGTGAGCCTGGGAAGTGTCTTGCCCTCTACTCCCTTCTAAAGTAGAGGTGTTGTTGGATACTAAGTTCTTATATGCTTTTGATCTTGAATCTTCTTACGTTTCAATGTTTATAAAAGACTTCCCTTAATACCGCTTCCCTTTCTACACTTGACTCTTATTGAGTTTATTTTCATTTCTGCAACCAAGGATGTGTACAAGATATGCTAAGAGGCTTGTTTGGGATGTCTTCGGATTTCCCATTCACTATGTCACTTCTAGGCCCTAAGCTTGGGTCTTGATAGTTATGATGTGATGATGAAACTTCTAAGTCCCTACTCACATAGCATGAGTCATATGAATCCTCCCTTTAGACTTATTATTGTTAGATATGTGATGGCAAGTCCCATATTCCCTACCCCCATAGCTTGAGTCCTGAATTCATGTCCCTTACATCTGCTACTTAAAATGTGTAACAATGACTCCCATACCCTCTTATCCTATAGCTTGATTCCAAACACCCCTACCCCCTAGTATCACTTTTAATAATTGAATTATGCTTCAGAATCCATGATGTGTATATGGATGCTATGAGGCTTGTATGGGGACTTTCAGGTTCCTATTCACTATGTAACTCCTAGGCCCTAGGCTTGAGTCATGACATTTTGTAAGTTGATTTGATGTTAATTGCATGTTGTAGTTTTTGAGTTTCAGTAGTAGGGTCAAGGATATTTGTGTTCTTCATTGCTTTACTTTGAGCTTAGTATTTTCTTGCGAAGTATTACATTGTTTGGTACTCATCCTTCGCTTCTACACCTACGTAGGATATGGTCCAAGATCCTCCTAACTTCTCTATTCCCTTCATGGATTGAGCTTCTTGATTACCTGAGAAATAGTGACTTATCTTTTTGATGGAGCTCCAAGCTTCCTTTATCTTATGTTTTTGTTCTATTTGAGAACTAAGACATTGAGATTTGTATCATTTCTTTTTTATTATAACTTTTTTGTCATGGATTGTATATATGACACCAGGTCTTTGGGTTGAATTTTAGAATTGTGGTTTATAAGCCATTATTTTATCTATTGTTAATTTGTTTTCTTCTTTGAATTTTGCTTGCTTTATTTTAGATTATTAATTTGGTTGACATATTATGGTCGATTAAGGTAAGTGTCATCATACCCAAGTTCAGGTCATAATAGATTATAGGAAGTTGAAAAAGATAACTGTCAAGAAGAAGTACCCTCTTCCATTCATCAATGATCGATTTGACAAACTTCAAGGGGAAACTCTATTCTCTAAATTTTCTTGAGGTCTGGCTATCACCAGCTAAAGATTAGTTCTTGTAAAATTCCTAAAATAGACATTTAGACCTAAATGGTCATTATAAGTTAATTAGATCAATGTATCTTGGTGGGTTAAGCAAAGTGTTATCATACAAGAGTTTGGGTCATGATAGATTATAGGCAGTTGAATAAGATAACTATCAAGAAAAGCTACCCTCTTCAATGCATCCATGATTCATTTGACAAACTTTAGGGGGAAACTCTATTCTCTAAGTCTGACTTGTGGTCTGGCTATCACTAACTGAAGATTAGTTCTTCTAAAATTCTTAAAACAGCCTTTCGAACCTAATATGGCCATTATGACTTTCTAATGATTTCCTTTGGGTTGACTAACACCCCCTTGAGAGTTGATTAATGTGGTATTCTGCCCATATTTGGATTCATATGTGATTGTCTTCATCGATGATATCTTGGTGCACTCTAAGATTGAGGTCGACCATATTAGTCATCTGAGGATCGTATACAAAGTATGAGAGAGGAGACGTTATATCCAATATTTTCCAAATTTGAGTTTTGGCTCAATTTAGGGGCATTATTAGGGCACATAATTATCAAGGAAGGCATCAGATGGATCTGACCAAGATAGAGGCAATATAAGAATGGACTAGGCATACATCGGCTACAAAGATTTGTAGTTTTATGGGTTTGGCTAGATATTATTAGTGGTTTGTTTAGGGTTTCTCTACCATAGCAGCTCCATTGACCAGTCTCACTCAAAATAATGTGACATTTCATGGGTCTGATGAATGTGAGGAGAGTTTGCAAAAGCTCAAGGTATGGTTGGTTTTAGCCCCTATTTTGACATTGCCCAAAATGGTGTACACTTCGATATAAATTGTGATCAATCTAGAGTCTAGTTAGAGGGTGTTTTCATACAGAAAAGGAAGGTAATTGCCTATACCTGTAGGAAATTAAAGGTACACACAAGGAATTTTTCTACCCATGATTTAGAATTGGCGACAGTGGTATTTGTTGTGGAGACAATATATATATATATATATATATATATATATATATATATATATATAGATTTAGAGAGAGAGAATGAGAGAGAGAGATTTTCACTGATCACCAAAGTTTGTGGTATATATTTATCCAAAGAGACTTGGGTAATAGAGACGGATCAAGCTACTGAAAAACGATGATTTGACCATTCTATACCTTGGACTTTGTGGTAGGTTTTCCCATTACATGGGTGGTTATAATTCTATTGTTGTTTTAGATTTGTTGTCTAAGTCCTCTCATTTCATTTTAGTTAAGGTTATGTATTCGGTAGAGATATTGGCTCAGCTTTACATCAGTCAAATAGTTAGACTTCATGAGTTTCATACTTCCATTGTTCTTGATCGAGGTTTATTGTTTACTTATCACTTTTGGATGGCATTATAGCATGGTTTGGGTACTCATATGGATATGAGTACAAAATTTTACCCTCAGACTGATGGCTAGTAAAAGAGGACCATTCCGATATTAAAGGATATGCTTTGGCTATATGTGATGACTTCAATTCTCGATGGGATTAGCATTTGCCTTTGGCCTATAATAACAATTAATATTCTTTTGTTTATATGGCTTCTTTTGAGGCATTATATGATCGGAGGTGGAGATTGTCCATTATTTTGTTTTATGTAGTAGTGGTAGATACCTTAGATACTGACTCGCTTAGAGATGTCATGGAGCAAGTGCGTTTGATTCAGAGTCGATTGTTGACAACCCGGAGTTGACAGAAGAGTTATTTTGATAAGAGGTTTCAACCCTTAAAGTTCACGGAGGTTAACTGTATGTGACTGAAGATATTGCCTATCAAGGGTGTCAAATGGTTTGGAAGAAGGGCAAGCTCAACCTAGATTTATCGGTCCTTTTCAGATTCTAAGCCTTTTTAATGAGGTGGCTTATAGACTCTCTTTACAACCTAGTCTATCATCAGTGGTTCTAGTATTTTATGTTTCAATACTTTGACGATATGTACTAAATGAGTCTGATATTATCTCATGTGGCTTAGCAAATTTAGGTCCGGACATGACTTATGAGGAGGATTTTGGGGCCCACTCTAGAAAGATAGGTCCATAAGCTTAGGACTAAGGAGATCATATTAATGAAGGTTTAATTGCAACATTGACCCATGGGAGACACAATTTGAGAGATCAACTCCGACAGGCGGGCCCTAGTTATCCTCATTTTTCAGGATTCGAGTATTTTTTTACTTTATGTTCGAGGACGGACATTCTTTTTATTAACGGATGCTGTAATGACCCTGAAGGTCATTTGTGTTTTTCAAAATAATTATCCTTTTGCCCCTCTTAATATTTGTAACGATCAATGATGGACTCATTTTTTAAATTTCATATTGAAAAGTTAAGAATTTTGTGGCTTTGACTTTTTTTTTTCTTAAAAGGGCTTAAATTATTTAAAAATTACTTTTTATTACTAATAATAATTACGAGTGTCGAAATGAAATTTTGTCAGTTCTACCATCTTCAGAATATGAAAGATAGTCTTGGAGAGTCGTTGTTTCTAAATTTGGAGTTGTTTTGTGGATTGAGGTGTTAAGTTAGAAATTTGAGTTAAAAAAGATCAATATTTGACTTTGGTTAGTATTTTAAATAAGGATTCTTGAAATAGATTTTCATTGATTCCATTGGATTAGAGTGAAACAACCCCAAAAAGTGCCCGAAAATGTGCCTCGGAATGCCCAAAATTTTAAATTGCATATATCTCAAAATCCATTTGCTATTTTGAAAATCCAACTTCATATTCTTATTCAGGGGGTCAAAATTAGGGGGCAGAGGTTCTAGCTACAATTTAAGAGTGAAAGATTAGCAATTATAATTTTTCAAGGTGCGAATTCCAGAGAGGAATCCGCGACACCCTCGCGACGCGCCACAGTACAAAAAGTGGCTAGCTTTTTTTAACTCGGTCCAAGACTTCTAGGTCTTAGGCCTAAGTGTTCCCAAACATGTTTTTATCTATACTTAGCCAAATTTCACCCTCATATTACCCAAAACATTTATTTCCCAATAATCACTCAAACACTTAGCCATATTTTCTCTCACAAATTCAAGTTCCAAACCCTCATCCCAAGCTAAGGTTCTTCTTCAAGGTTCTTCTTCAATCTTCAAGTCTCCATCTCCAATCTTTATCAAGTTCATCTCCAAGCTAAGGTCTGTGGGTTTCTTTCATGGATTCCTTTCATCCATGTTACCCAAACCTTCTTTTACTCAATTTGCATGATTTAAAGTTGATTTACAAATGGGTCATGATTATTATGAAATTCACTGCACACTATGTTAAAGCTATATGAAATTGTTACTGTTTTGCTATTTTTTGAGCTAAAAATCTTTGATCTATTGAAAGATTGAGAAGGGGTTTTGATGTATATTGCTTGAGGGTGTTACAAGGTGCTGATTCATGGGTTTACAATGGATTTTATTACATGATTTCATCTTAATATTTCATGGTTTTATACTAGCATTACACACCTTCTAACTGTTTGACAAAATGTCCGGATGTGGTTTCTTGAGGAGTTGAAGGTCCAAACTATGGAGATATGATATGATTGACTATATGATGATGAAATTAGCTTTTATATATGATATACTCTAAATAAAGTATTGCGTTAGACCATGCCCAATCCTGGGGGATTATGAATCTGGATAGCCTAGATAGGGGTTTGTACTCATCAACCTAGGGAAGGGTTTGTACTTCTCCACCTAGTGATGGGGTGGCATCATCACTAACCTAGATAGGGGTTTGTGCTCATCAATCTAGGGAAGGGTTTGTACTTCTCCATCAGGTGATGGGGCGGAATCATCACCAACCCAGTGAGGGTTTGTACTTCATCACCTAAGTGATGGGACGACATCATCACTAACTAACCAAGGGATTTGTACCTTGAAAATCTAGCTTGGTCTCTTCTACACAAAAGATATCCTATATGCGCATGAACTACTTAAGCATGTTTTACTTATGCATTGGTCATACATGCCATATTGTTATATTATACATATTACCTATTGTTATGCATTTTGATCATGGTGCCTAATTCTTGTTGCATTGCATTCTACATACTTAGTACACTCAAACGTACTAACGCATACTCTTGCCTACATGATATCACCATGTACGAATCGAAGCCCAAGTTGATCATCCTCCTTGATGTGGCTAGTTCAGTGCTACTCAAACTAGTTGGTGAGTCCTCCACTTTAGGGACCTTAACCTATGTCTCTTGTTATTTATTAAGACACTCTTCTTTATTTTCTATTTGATTATGAGGGTGAGGCTGGTTGCTTTATCTTGGTCTTATCTATGTATAGAGGTTGTTGTTGGACATGTTATGTACCTATGGTATGAGTTTTGATTCTTATCTCTTGATTACGATATTGTGCAAGCTTTACCTTAGCCGTTTTGCCCCTATTCTTGCTCTTTAATATCTTTTGTATGGTTCTATGACTAATGATATGTAATGAAAAGTTAAAGACTTGTTTGGGGTTCCTTCGGGTTCCTCATTCGTCATGTCATGTCTAGGCCCTAGGCTTGAGTTGTAACAAACTTTGTATCAGAGCACCAAGTTGATAGATCCTCAGATTCTAACACACTGCATCGTTTAGAGTCCTATTCATGGTTGTGAAGCACACCATGACTATGAATAAGAGGCTATGAGGCATTTTAGGAAATGTTTCCCTTCTTTATATTCTAAGTCATTCTATAGTGTTGTGGTAAGTTTTTCCCCTTATTGATTGTTTCTTGCTATGCTAGATCATGCCAAACACTCGAGGATGAAGGGTCCAAACTCCCGAGGAGCAACCTACCAATGGTGAGCTCCAGGATGCTCTCACTATGCTTGCCTAAGTTGTGGCCAACCAATTCAATCAGGGGCCCAAATTCCTCATGCTACTACCCTAGGAGCTAGGGTAAGAGACTTCATGAGGATGAATCCTCCGGTGTTCTATGGGTCAAAGGTAGATGAAGATTCACAAGAGTTCATTGATGAGGTCTAAGAAATCTTATCTATTATGGGTGTTGTGCTAAATGAAGAGGCAGAGTTGGTGGCGTACCAATCATTGGGGTAGCTCAAACTTTGTATGATCATTCGAAGGGTGAGAAGGGGATTGTTAATGTGGTTCTTTGGGAGGAGTTCAAATTGCCTTCCTTAGTCGGTCTTTCCCTCTTGAGCTTGGGGAAGCTATGTTGGTGGAGTTTATGAACTTGAAATAAGGTGCTATGAGTGTGAGGGAGTATTCCCTCAAGTTTAATCAACTTCCAAAGTATGCTCCTCATTTGGTGGTAGATCCTAGATCTAGGATGAATAAGTTCGTGATGGGGGTCTCAGACTTGGTAAGTGAAGAATGTCAGTCCACCATGCTAATTAGTGGCATGGACATTTCTCGATTGATGACCTTTGCCAAGCAAATTGAGGAGGAGAAATTGAGAAAGAGAGGGGGCATGAGGCCAAGATGGCTCATCTTGGGGGTAAGTTCCAAAGGGGTGGCTAGTTCCCACAAGGCCAAATGTTTCATCATGCTACTAATAGGGGTTTTGCTATTGACCTACCTAGGCCTCAAGGTGTTGGTGTTATGGCTCCCATTGATATGTGTCCTACATATGGGAAGAGTCATATGGGCTCGTGTTTGAAGGGTTCCAATGCATGCTTCGATTGTGGGAGCTTCGTCACAAAAGGATGGATTATCTAAGAAACGGTAGCAAGGGTAGGGCTACTATTGCAATTCCATTGTGTAAAGGTGATCCTTAAGGTGATTTTCAAGGTGGTGCCCTAAGGCACAATCGATTTTATGCTCTACATGGGAGGCAAGGGGTTGGGGAGGTTCCTGATGCTGTTACTGGTATGTTGAAAATCTTTGACTTTGATGTGTATGCTTTGATTTATCCCGGCGCCACTCTTTTCTTTGTTACCCCTTTTATTGCCAAAAAATTCCATCTTTCCCTAGAGTTGTTGCATGAGTCATATGAAGTGTCTACTCCTATTGGTGCCTCTGTTGTTGCTAGGAAAGTTTATATAAGTTGTCCTATTTGCATTTTGCATAAGTTGTTGCCCTTTGATCTTGTGGAATTAGACATGGTAGATTTTGATTTCATTCTTAGGATGGATTGGTTGCATGTCTACTATGCTTATATTGATTGTATAACCCATAGGGTCAATTTTCAATTTCCTTATGAACCCGTCCTTGAGTGGGAAAGTCAAGATCTGGTGGTCAAGGGTAGATTTATTTTGTGCATTAAAGCCCGTAAGTTGATCTCTAAGGGTTTCTTTACCATCTTGTGAGGGTTAAAGATGTGGAGTCCAAAGTCCCTTCCATAGAGTCGGTTCCGATTGTAAATGAGTTTCTTGATGCTTTCCAAAAATAATCTTCCTAATGTTCCTCCCGAAAGGGAAATAGAGTTTGGTATAGACCTCCTCCCCGATACTCAATCTATCTTCATTCCTCCTTATCATATGGCCCAGTGGAGTTGAAGGAGTTAAAGGAACAATTGAAAGACTTGTTGGAAAAGGGATTTATTAGACCTAGCCAATCACCTTGGGGTGGACCGGTGTTGTTTATGAAGAAGAAGGATTGGTCGTTTAGAATGTGGATTGACTACCAGCAACTCAATAGGATCATTATAAAGAATAGATATCCTTTTCCAAGAATTGATGATTTGTTTGACCAATTGTATGGGGCTAACTATTTCTCTAAAATTGATCTTCGATCCGGGTATCATTAAGTAAGGTTGAGGGAGTCTGATATTCCCAATTCGACCTTCTGGACTAGATATGGGCAGTATGAGTTTGTTGTGATGTCATTTGGATTGATTAATGCACTGGCCATCTTCATGGACCTAATGAATAGGGTCTTCAAACCTTACCTTAATTTCCTTGTTGTGGTCTTCATTGATGATACTTTGATCTATTCGAATAGTAGGGAGGAGCATATCGGTCATTTGAGGATGGTGTTACAAAGATTAAGGGAGGAGAAATTGTATGATAAACATGAAAAGTGAGAATTTTGGTTGAAGGAGGTTGCATTCTTGGGACATGTAGTGTCAGGGGATGGTATTAAGGTGGACCCTAAGAAAACTGATGTGATTAGAAATTGGCCTAGACCATTGACCCGTTGAATATTAGGAGTTTCTTAGGCCTAGTCGGTTATTATAGAAGGTTTGTGAATGGTTTCTCATCCATTGCTTCTCTTATGAAAAAATTGACTCAAAAAAAGTTAAGCTTGTGTGGACCGATGAGTGTGAGAAGAGCTTCCAAATATTGAAAGACAAGCTTGTGTCCGCTCCTATATTGTCACTACTGGATGGGCTTGAGGGATTTGTGGTGTATTGTGATACTTCCCGGGTTGGTTTGGGTTGTGTGTTGATGCAAAATGATAAGGTCATAGCTTATGCTTCTAGGCAACTCAAGGTACATGAAAGGAACTACCCTACCCATGATCTAGAGTTAGCCATCGTTGTGTTTGCATTAAAGATTTGGTGTCACTACTTGTATGGGGTACATGTTAATGTGTTCATTGATCACAAGAGCCTCCAATATGTCTTTATTCAAAAAGACCTCAACTTGAGGCAAATAAGATGGTTAGAACTTCTCAAAGACTATGACACGAGTGTGCCTTATCATCCGAGTAAGGCAAATATGGTTACAAATGCTTTAAATAGGGTGTCTATGGGTAGCCTAGTCCATATTGATAGTGGTGAAAAGGGGATAGCTAGGGAAGTGCATCAATTGGCTAGATTAGGGGTTAGGTTGGAAGAGGTTGGGGGTGATGGTTTTGTTGTTGTTGATGGGTCTAGATCTTTATTGGTTGATGAGGTGATAGCAAAACAAGATCTTGACTTCTCCTTGCTTGAATTGAAGGCCTTGGTAAAAGAGGGCAAAGTAGAGTTTTCTCCCAAGGGGGAGATGGTGCCCTTAAGTACCAAGGTAAGATGTGTGTGCCTTGTGTTGATGGTTTGAGGGAAAAAATCCTTGATGAGGCCCTTAATTCTGCTTATTATACCCACCCCGGTTCCACAAAAATTTATAAAGACTTAAGGGATGTATATTGGAGGGGAGGCATGAAGAGGGACATTGCCAAATTCGTTTTCGGTTGCCATATTTGTCAACAAGCCAAAGCTGAACATTAAAGGACCGGTGGCCTAACCCAAGACATAGTGATTCCCACTTGGAAGTAGGAGGTGATTAATATGGATTATGTGGTTGGGTTGACAAATACTAGAAAAGGTTTTGATTCTATATAGGTGGTGGTTGATAGGATGAAAAAATCGGCTCACTTTCTACTTGTTAACACCACATATAGGGATGAAGAGTATGCAAGGTTGTACATCCATGAGTTATGAGGTTGTATGGGGTTCCTTTGTCCATCACATAGGATCGTGGTTCACAATTCACTTAACACTTTTGGAAGTCTTTTCAAAGGGGTCTTGGTACAACAGTTCACCTTAGTATGGCCTTCCACCCTTAAACGGATGAACAAGCTGAAAGAACCATTCAAACCCTTGAAGATATGCTTAGGGCATGTGTATTAGAGTTGAGGGGTAGTTTGGATGACCATCTTCCTTTGATTGAGTTTGCCTACAATAATAGCCAACACTCTAGCATCGGTATGACTCCTTTTGAGGCTCTTTATGGGAGACGTTATAGATCGCCAGTTGGTTGGTTTGAAGTTGGAGAGGTGGCTTCGTTGGGACCAAATCCAGTTCTAGAGGCTCTTGAGAAGGTTAGGATGATTAGAGAGTGAAGAGAGCCCAAAATCATCAAAAATCCTATGCCGATGTGAGAAGAAGAGACCTTGAATTCAAAGTGGATGATTGGGTTTGTTTGAAAGTTTCTCCAATGAAAGATGTGGTCCCTTTTGGTAAAAAAGGGAAGTTAAGCCCAAGATATGTTGGTCCTTATGAGGTCTTGAGGAGGGTTGTCAAGCTAGCTTATGAATTGAAGTTGCCTAGTGAAATAAATTTGGTTCATCCGGCGTTTCATGTCTCTATGTTGAGAGAATGTGTTGGTAATCCTAATGTTGTTGTGCCTCTTGATGTCTTGGGTGTTGTTGAGATAACTTCACTTATGAGGAGGTACCGGTTCAGATCCAATATAGGCAAGTGAAGACATTGAGGAAGAAGGAGGTGACATCCGTTAAGGTCTTTTGGAGGAACCCACAAATCGAAAGTGGTACTTGGGAGGCCAAAGCAAACATGCAAAAGTGGTATGCTTATATTTTCCACTCCACTCAAGCCTAAAGTACTAATTCTAAGTCCCCTATGTGATTTTAAGTCTTATGTTTTAGCCCCTATGTCATTCATATGCATTCATATTTAAGTTGGCAAGTTATGATGATTTTATACGTATGTTGAGATTTTGTAAATGGTGTTTTAAATGTGATGTTGCATTCTTGTTGAGGCTGATTTGCTCATGATTACTCTTGTCTTATACATCTCTTTTACATTCGAGGACGAATGTTCCCAAGGAGGAGATATTAAAATGACCCCAAAAAGTGCTCGAAAATGTGCCTCGGAATGCCCGAAATTTTAAATTGCATATATCTCAACATTTGTTTGCTATTTCGAAAATCCGACTTAATATTCTTTTTCCGGGGTCAAACTTAGGGGTAGAGGATCTAACCCCAATTTAAGAGCGAAAGATTAGTAATTAAAATTTTTCATAGTGTGAATTTTAGAAGGAATTCACGACCCCCTCGAGACACGCCACAGAACAAAAAGTGGCTTGCTTTTTAACTCGGTCCAAGACTTTTATGTCTTGGGCCTAAGTTTTCCCAAAAACATTTTTATCTATATTTAGCCAAATTTCACCCTTATATTACCCAAAACATTTCCCAATATTCACTTAAACACTTAGCCGGATTTTCACTCACAAATTCAAGTCCCAAACCATATCCCAAGCTAAGGTTCTCCTTCAAGTTCTTCTTCAAGCTTCAAGTCTCCATCTCCAATCTTCACCAAGTTCATCTCCAAGCTAAGGTATGTGGGTATCTTTCATGGGTTTCTTTCACCCATGATACCCAAGCCTCCTTTTACTCAATTTGCATAATGTAAAATTGATTTACAAATGGGTCTTGATTATTATGAAATTCACTGCACATTATGTTAAAGCTATGTGAAATTATGACTGTTTTGCTATGTTTTGAGCTAAAAATCTTTTATCTATTATAATATTTGAGAAGGGGTTTTCATGTATATTACTTGAGGGTGTTGCAAGGTGTTGATTTATGGCTTTAAAATGGATTTTCTTGCATGATTTCATCTCTATATTTCATGGTTTTATACTAGCATTACACACCCTCTAAGTGTTCGATAAAATGTCCAGATGTGGTTTCTTGAGGAGTTAAAGGTTCAAAGCATGAGATATGATATGATTGACTATATGATGATGAAATAAGATTATGTATATGATATACTCTGTATAAAGTGTTGTATTAGACCATGCCCAATTCGCGGGGGCTAACAATCCAGATAACCTAGATGGGGGTTCGTACTCATCAATCTAGGGAACAATTTGTACTTCTCCACCTAGTGATGGGATGGAATCATCACTAACCTAGATGGGGGTTTGTATTCATCAACCTAGGGAAGGGTTTGTACTTCTCCACCTAGTGAAGGGATGGCATCATCACTAACCTAGATGGGGGTTTGTACTCATCAACCTAGGGAAGGGTTTGTACTTCTCCACTGGGTGATGGGGTGGCATCATCACCAACCTAGTGAGAGGTTTGTACTTCACAACCTAAGTGATGGGGCGACATCATCACTAACCTACAAAAGGGTTTGTCCCTTGGAAATCTAACTTGGTCTCTTCTACACATATGATATCCTATATAAGCATGAACTACTTAAGCATGTTTTACTTATGCATTGGTCATTCATGCCATATTGTTATGTTATACCTATTGCCTATTGTTATGCATTTTGATTATGAAATCTAATTCTTGTTGCATTGTATCGTACATACTTAGTACATTCAAACGTACTAACGTATACTCTTGCCTACATGATATCACCATGTAGGAACTGGAACCCAAGTTGATCATCCTCCTCCATATGGCTAGTTCAGTGCTACTCAAGTTAGTTGGTGAGTCCTTCACTTCGGGGACCTTAGCCTATGCTATCTTGTTATTTACGTAGATACTCTTCTCTATGTTCTATTTGACTATGAGGGTGAGCCTGGTTGTGTTGTCTTGGCCCCTACTCTTATCTTATATATTAGAGGTGGTTGTTCGACATATTATGTATCTATGATATGAGTTTTGACTCTTGTCTCTTGATTACGATATTGTGAAAGCTTTTCCCTTACCTCCTTTGCCCCTATTCTTGCTCTTTAATGCCTTTTATATGCTTCCATGACCAATAATGTGTAATAACAACTTAAGAGGTTTGTTTGGGGTTCCTTCGGGTTCCCTATTTGTCGTGTCACGGCTAGGCCCTAGGCTGCGTTGTGACATTGAGGTTGATTTTAGCTTTGCAATAAGCTTCGGTTTAGTTTTTGTAGTTTTCAAGAGAATGTTTGTGTTTTTAGAGTTTAAGTTGTTCTACTCATGACTAATCTGATCTAAAGTCAAGAAAAACCTCAAATTTAATTTCTGATGATTCCATTGAGTCCGAATTTATATTAAATTTTATAGGATTGCATATATGATTTGTGTATATAGGATTTTGAATGAATCTTGAGGGTCATCTCCAAGTTTAAGTGTTGCTTGAATAATTGTTGATATCTGATTCTTCAAGTATTGCTTAAGCTGTCCATGGTCACCTAAGTGACCAACGCTTAAGTGGGACATGATCACTTTTAGCAATGATCCCGTTTCAGCAAGGTCTGCTTAAGCAAACTCAAGCTTGCAAAAGTAGAGGTCCACTTAATAAATAAGTGGCCGCAAAAATGCAGCCTGCAGTTTCCTCAGATGTCGCTAAAGTGACCTCTAGCCACTTTTGTGATATCTGAGTCTTGTTTGGATTATTTTCAGAAATTAATCCTCATTTGACATTTTTTAGTTTTGAAGACCAATGGTGGTGATTTTGAAATGATTTTTCAAGAGTATTTTATCCCATAAGTGATTTTAACTTTGAAATTTCAGTACCTACTAATTATTTTATGATTTCAACATTTAAATTCCGATTTTGAATGTGAAATGTTGGAAATTTTCTAGGAATATGAACTTTTAATAAATTAAGGATTTTGTATTGATTTCATCTCATTTTTTGAAGATGATTTTCACGGATGGTTTTCAAATTCTTTGGGCATTTTGATTATCGAGTAATTTTAATTTTACCCCTACATTTTCAAATTATTTTTTGACTAATTTTGAAATTAATTTTAAACATTGATAATATTAGTATTGTTGTTCTTGTATTCTTATGGTGATTTCATATTTGAATAAATTTTGTTGAATTGGAAGACTGAAGAAAAGAAAAGACATAAGTATTGAAGTAGTTTCTTGATTTGTTTAAGGCAAGTGAATTTCTAAACCATAGTTGAGGATATTGAACCTTTTATTTTTCTTCTTTGTGTGTTGGGGAGAAAGAAAAATTCAAATGTTGATTGCACTATTCATGAAAATAATCTAATATATTATGATAGGATAATGAAATGGTAATATGATTGCTTGTAAGAATCGTTGATCCAATTGATGATGAAAGTTGAATGTTTTTTTACTCTTATTATTGAGACTATTAATCCTATTGATGATGAATCCTGAATAATATTTTTTTATCCTATTATGGAGGAAACTTGACTAATAATGATGATCTGATTATTGAAATTGTGTCTAGATGATTATTTGAAAGATACACTGTGTGGACTTTGCACATGTTCATTCATGCACTACTTGTAAGTATCTTTGTGCATTGATTTTAGAATATAATGAGATTCACAGTTACTTTATGCCAATGAAAAATGGTTCTGAAAAGATATGGTAAAGCCCATAGCAAATAGTTCTGGCTAGATATGATAATATTAATAAAAAATGATTCAAACTAGACATAATAAAGCCGATGAAATGGTTCTGGATAAATATAATTATGCTGATAGAAATAACTTCTAATGGATACACGGTTCATGTATGTCCCCATAAATTTTTATATGAGATTATTGGCAGTGTATATCATAGGATAGATATGCATTACAATTACTTGATATTACATTGCATCATCCCGCATCTCAATACATGTTATGGTTGAAAACTCTTTTAGTGTATCCCTTATTGGTTGAAATTTGTAATGGTAACAACCTGACCTAGGGGTCTAGTCATCTCGCAGTGAATGAGATACCCGCAGACACCTCACACAAGCCATCTCAAGCATCATAAGTATTCATAGGCATTAAATAAAACTTTTTGCAAAAAAATAAGGGATAGGGGACTAAGGGCCAATTTGACAATGAATCAACATTAAAAAGTAGTGGAAATACTATAATAAACTTGTTTGTCCGCATACATACCAACTACATCATAAATAGATGCGATCGGTATCGATTGATCTCCTTCAAATAAAAAGGGACCCATAATAAGGGAATATAAAAAGTAAAAGTCTCAAAAAGGCTACAAATAAATTGTCTTAAAACAAAGAAAAGACACAAGATAGGAGAAAAAGTAAAGGAGTCCCGAACTAAGGCTCACCATGAACATAGGACACACTTTCAAGTACACTCAATCACC
>JAPFFP010000018.1:70081-81496 GCA_026153255.1 Solanum medicagineum
AGTTGGGTTATCGGGTTAGTAGTTGTCTGAGTGCCTAACCGGCACTAGTCACGGCCCCTGGGGTGAGGTCGTGACATAGACACCGTCACAGATCCCAACTATAGCTATTCAACCATCAAATTTTGACGACAACACTTGTGTCACCTCAACCTGAGTTGCCAATTTCACCACCTACTCGGCGTGTGGTTACTCAGGCCCAAACTGGTTCACTGAAGCCTAAGCAACCATTCTCCATGTCTATTGTTACTTCGCTCTTTGAGGAACCTTCTTGCTATTCTCAAACTCTTAAACATGAGCACTGGCATCGTGATATGGATGAAGAATACAATGCGTTGATATGCAATTGAACCTGGCAGCTTGTTCCTTTCTCCCCAACTCAAAACATCATTGGTTGTCGCTGGGTGTTTAAGACAAAGTTGAAGGCTGATGGCTCTTTAGATCGTAACCAGGCACGATTTGTCGCCAAAAGGTATCACCATTGACTTGGGATTGATTTTATGGATACATTTAGTCCTGTGGTTAAACTATCCACAATTCAGTTGTTGCTTAGTTGTGACTAATGGATGACTTATCACACAGTTGGACATTTTAATGTTTTTCTTCATGATAACTTGGATGAAGTTATTTATATATCTCAACCTCCTGGTTTTGTAGATCCCTCTCATGCAGATCATGTGTGCTTCCTCAAGCCATCCCTGTATGGTCTTAAATAGGCTCCTCATATATGGAGCAAGCGACTCATTGATGCTCTCACTTCACTAGGTTTCTCGGGTTATAAGATTATAGTTCTTTGTTCTATATGTCTACTCCAATTGATAAGATTTTTTGTCTAATATATGTGGATGATATTTTGGTGCTTGACAATAACACTGCTCATATTAATTCTTTGGCTATGCAGCTCCAATATCAATTTGCAATATATGATTAGGCACTCTTTCCTATTTTTTGGGTATTGCAGCATCTAGGAACAATGAAGGGCTATTTTTATCTCAATGAAAATATGTTGAGGAGCTTGTTCGACGTGTCTAGATAGAGTCTTGCAGCCCTGTTAACACTTCTATTTTCCCATCTTCTAAATTCTCATCATCTGGTTGTGCTGCATTCAATGACCCGACATTGTATTGTAGCATAGTTGGTGGGCTGCAGTACTTGACCTTCACATGTCTGGAATTAGAGTATGCAGTGAATAAGGTTTCTCAATTCATACATTGTCCTATGGATATTCATTGGGTGGCAGTGAAACGCATATTGCGTTATCTCAAAGGTACATTAGCTCATGGACTATTCTTTTCACGTCAATCTACGACATTACTTCATGGGTATTTGGATTATGATTGGGGAGGCGATGTGGATGACAGGAAGTCCATCATTGGTTTTGCTATTTACTTGGGTAATCATTTGATATCATGGTCATCACGGAAACAAAGGGTGGTCTCTCGATCAAGCACTGAGGCAGAGCATAGAGCACTAGCGACCATAACTTCAGAAATCACATGGGTAGAGCTTTTGCTTCGAGAAATTGGCTGCTTTACCTCTTTTGTTCCTATTCTTTGGTGTGACAATTTAAGTGATACATACTTAACAGCCAACCCCATTTTCCATTCTCGCACAAAACACATGGAGATTGATTTTCATTTTGTTCGAGACAAAGTTCATGCTAAGACTCTTTCAGTGCGATATCTCAATTCTCATGATCAAGTTGCAGATCTATTGATAAAGCCACTGTTCAAGTCACGATTTCTTGAGTTGAAATCCAAGTTGATGGTGGTCCAGACTTCTGCTCAACTTGAGGGCAATGATAAAGGATAACACTTACTTGTCTAATATGAATCGACTTTGTTTATCTGTAAGTTAGTTTATGTAGGATTGTTAGTCTTTCTAAGTGACTTGGTCTAGGACTCTTAGGTGATTTGTATATATAAATATGACATTGTATTTACTTATAATGATGAGAAAGTCTTACAATAAATGCATCATTTAGAATCAAACTTTTTAAAGATGAATTCTAAGAAATTCTATGCATAGAGGATATAGAGAAGTATGTTAGATTATGAATTAATAGATTTCATGATTGAGAAACATATAAAATATTGATATCTTTAAAAAAAATTGTCAATCTTCATATTTTTGCAAGTGGTATTTATTTTCCACCCTTTTTACCTTTAATTTGTAATATTTGCACCACAAGTTTAGCATATACGATAATATATACAAATCTTTGATCAACTCAAATATAATTTATTTGTGGGTAGCTTTGCCGATGAATTGTGATTCATTTTATTATTGTCTTCAATAAGTAAAAACAGTTCTATTTGTTTTGATGTTAATATTGAAAGTACTTATTAAAATGTTAATTTTCTAATTTCACAAAAATAAAAGAATCATGAAAGCAACTTTATTTCTATATATGATATTAACTATTACCTTAATGTTAAATTCTAAATTAAAATTTAAAAAATTGATATTGAGCTTTAAATATCATGCCATAAAAGAAAACTTTGAATGTTACCCCCACAAAATACCCAATATACTTGTTTTTCTTTGTCAGGTTATTTTTTCTTTTATTCATTTTTTTACATTTTTTTCTTTCTTTATATTTCTTAACATAGTCCTTTTTCTATTGCCATTTTCTTTGTTGTTCTGCTTTATTTTTTAACTCATTTTTCTTCATTTTATAATATAACATTCCTCAAATTTGAATATTAAATTTTGCTCTTCAAATTTTCTCTGTTAAATAGTTTATCATGTTTGATATTAAGAAAATATCATACATAAAAATGAAAAACTAATAACTTTTAATATCTCGATGAATACACTATCAACTTATTAATTTTTTTATAGTCAAACATTTTTTTCTCTTTCAAACACTAAATTTGACATTTTCTTTAAATTTTTAGACTATTTTAATAATCAAGATACGAATTTTAGTAATGATCATATTATGTAACTTAATACCAAAAATATGTTTATGCAGTAATCCTTAAAAGAATTTTTAGGAGTGAATAATCAACTATTCAAACTCATTTTATTTTAAATTAGTACAAAATTTTCTTTCTAAAATATGTCCAAATAAGTTTAGTATTTATTATTGTTTGATAGAAGTTAACAAATAGAAACTCTTTATTTTAACACAATTACAAAAATATCCTTATGAGCTCATAACAAATGTAAAGATATGTATGGATTTTTTAGAATTTTATTTATGGATTCCCTTTATTTATTTTGACCATTAATTATACAATTATTATTTTTTCCCTTAAATAAAATTGAAATTACCTTCTTCAATCATTGTAATTCACAACCTACAATTTCTTGTTTGAGTTGATTCTTAACGTCCTTTCCCTTTAAAAACCTGTAACCAAACTAAATAACAAAACAAACTAAATGTAAAATACAAGAGAATCTAGGAATTAATACTTGAACTGACTAATAGTGAAATCAAGTCAAAACCTAGTAGTATTACCCGGCAACAACGCCATAATTTTTTATTTTGATTCTATCCTCTTGCCTAACAGGCAAAGATTTACCTACGTGGAAAGGACGATTCATTCGGATCGACATGAGAGTCCAACTACATTGCCGGAATTGCTTTGCAAGCCTACGTAGGGTACAAGATCGAAAAGAATGCAATGGATGGATGCCCGGGCATTGAGAAGGAAGGACGCTTTCAGAGCCGAAAGGCTATGGGGAGATACCATCTGTGAACCATGGATCTCTGATTGGGAAACCATATCCAAGTTTCACGCTCCAATAAGAAAGCAGTCGCTGTCAGCAATTAACCTAACCGAAGGTTAGGGTCGAATCCATAGGGACTACAGACTTTGATTACAAGAATTCACTATCAATCATTTCGAGTATTTATAACTAAAATCTCTAAAAAGGGGGAGGGGTTGTGATTTAAGAACAAAAGTAAAATAAATAGTATACTACAACACAAGGAAATACTAAATTTTAAGGACAACTTGGGAATTGTGTTCCCCATGGTTCGTTGACTCGATTACCCTAGGCAACATAACTATAATTGAAACTTCGCATGCAAGACAGTAACTTAGGTTCTTCCAGCCCTCTTGTGAAGGTGAAGGTCGTATTTCACCATTACGCTTGATTGACAATGATGGTGTGCCAACTAACCGTTAGCTATTGTCCCAGTCAATCTCCCCTTGGTCAAATTTGGTTGATTAGACAAGAACACATCAATCAAATGCTGTCATCTACTTTCCTTTTCCTATTCGTCACTGCCTTGGTCGGAATCATGATAGTAGGCAGGGTTTAGTGTTGGCCACTACTAAACAACAATCAAAATGAAGGGAAATAGACAGTACATGCAAAACCCCAATCATAGAAATGCAATAAATCTAGGTTATCTTAAGTCAACCACCCATGGTTCCCACAACTCCATGTTGTGGGTCTGCTCATGGCTAAGGAAAAACCAACAAAAATGCAAATATAAGACATAGTTGAGAATTTTATCCAAAACAATGAAGAGTGATAACACCACAAGTTGCAAACCAAAAGCTTGATAGAATGAGAATGAATACAATATATGATTTGCACTCCCCAAAAGTGGATTTTCCAAGAGAAAATTGAAATCTACACTGAAACCCTAATAATCTAGAGAGAATATTCAAAGGTTCTCCCCAATATTCAAGTCTGGGATCTCCCAAAATAAACTCTAACATAAAGTATATATAGTATTTATAAATTTAATCCTAAAAATTACACAGAATTGATACCTGGCAGCAGGTACATCTCATAGGCACGACTCGTAGGGTAACCTACGAGTCCTAATCGGGGTCTCGTATCAGGCTCTTGGCATTTTGGACTTGATTATTACGACCCACTAGTACGAGTCATTGCTTAAGCAACGACTCGTATGCTCTTCTCATAGTCCAGGCCTTTAGTTTTTGGTCCTAAATTTTGGCTCTATGTTTCTTGCTATGAGTCCACCTATATGAGTCGTAGAGAGACCTATGACTCATTGGGTGGCCTCGTAAGGCTGACCTCCACTTAGCAAATTTCTGATTCTTTGCTCTCTGTTTTTAGCTACGAGATCACCCTACGACTCGTAGTTTGGGCTATGACTCGTAGGTGAGCTCTGATGTCCTGCACTTTAGCAAAATCTGCAATTTTTCTCCCAGAATCATGCCAACCTACCTTTTCTACAATAACAACACCAAAACACATAAAAACCATAAAAATCGCATTAAGAACTCACAAAATCCCTTGTTTTAGGCCTCAAATATGTTGTATTTTGACAACACATCAACGCACCATCAACCATTCGAATAATTATAGTCACCCATAATTATAGCCATATTGCCGCAATATAGGCCTTACACTGTAATCTATTTCCTTATGCTAGTAACCCTTATAACTTAACCTTAAATGGATTGCCGGCACTGTAGGCTCAAACTAGAAAACTGGGGTGCAACATCGGCAACTACATAATAAAAACAAGTCAATCGACCCTAACCCTCAATTGATGGCAATCTGGCTCTTCTATAGTAACATCAGCCTCTGTCTGGAATTCAGATCCCACTGAGTCATAATATACTACAACCTAGGCCAACAATGAATCACCTCTTTCTTAGCTGGATCCACTATCACACCCTTACTCTTTGGACACCACGTGCCCTAGGAAAGTCATAGACTCAAGCCAAAACTAACATTTAGAAAATTTAGCATTGAACCTGTGATCTCTGAGTGTCTGTGGCACAACCTGAAGATCCTAGGCATGTAGCTCTAGGCTTTGTGAATATACTAGGATATTATCAACAAAACCCACGACAAAAGTCCTAAAGAATAACCGATAGGGTTCCAAACCTAAAGTATAATCTATTGGTGCTAGGATCTTAAAATCAACATCCGTAACATGGAATCTTAGTCGTGGCTACTGGAGATTCTAACCATGGGGTGCGCTATCCAAGTATCAGACACTCAAATGTGGCCACTAGAGCTCGGTGCACCAGGAGCGTTATCCAGGAAATAATCATCGACTCACTAGTCTATCCAGAGATTCAGCAATATCGTACCTCAAGGAAAGAGTCACAAAACTCAACCAAGCATAACGATCACCTCTCTTGGACTATAGGAGGTAACCTTATGTCTGGGAAGGACAACAAGTGCTCATTGACTAACAGTTGTATACAGAAGTATATATGTCACAGGCTAATGTAGAGTCATGCCCAACCAAAGATAAATACACCATAATTCAATCAACCACACCTGATCCCCCACTAATAAAAAGAGATCACCTCAACATGCCAATGTGTAGCCCTAAGTAAAAAAGCCCAAAACCCTTACTCAAGTAAGCGATGAGATAAGCAATACCTATAACAGTGTAAAACAATAACCTAAGTATGAAGCAATAGCACAATGGTCCACATTCCCATTGGTAATTATAGCCAAGAAGCTGGAAAGCAATATCTAGGCTAAGTAACAATTATAAACAGTCCCCCAGACAGCACAACAGGCAATACAACTGATAAATGGAACAACTATCCTAACCAACAGTAGACAATCTAACTAAGACCCCAGGTATAACATTCAGCTCACAGTTAGGATCATAGCCCAGTTACCAGATAATCAGGATGACAGTACATCAACAGAGTGACAACAACAAGATCATCACTATAGAGTCACAAGGTGTAACTAGAAGTATAACTGACAGCCAGCCCCTAGATACTATATATTATCACTACCAGATTGAAGTGAATATATGTATAAATCACATGGTGTAGGCTTACATTTAGACTCTATCAGGTATAATCATAAGTGACAAGTAATCAAAATCATACCAGGTGTCGCATACTCATCAATACCAAGAAGCCTCGTAGGTCAAGCAAGTAGTTAAATAGTCAAATACATGTATACAGATAACATCAATGCTTAGCTTTCCTCAGTCGCAACCTATCTCATCTTTATAATCATTATCAGAAGTATTCCCAACCCACGTAACTTTCAAACATCCGATAATGTAGAGATATAGGTATTATAGAGTCCCAGCCTCCATAACATATTCCATAGTACAGTACATAATCGCAACCAAATAAGTAACTGATCACGAAGCTTATCTTTGAGACTCCTACCATCTTAATGCCTATAGTCTTCCTATCCAACTGCCAGAACTCAAGGGCATCTAGTCTCTACTCAACAGCCTTTAAGGTTGCTTTCTATCTGGGACTGATGATGCAACACTACCCCTGCCCTCTGTCCACTCTCTATGCAACACATACGCGAAAAGTTGTATCAAATCACATTTCAAGAAGTCAACGAACTATTGTGATATCACATGATCAGAATCAATAATACAAGAAGTTTCCTAAACATCTCGTAGCCTCCTACAGATAAGTCACAGACGTCTCCACACCTATTCACAAGATTCTACTATATGGTAGCTCTGTAGAGATAAGACCCATGAACCTTAGGCTTTGATACCACCTTGTCTGACCTGACCTCTTAGTTCATGATGGCGCTTGTAAGGTCCCGCCTATAGACATGCCAACCCAATGTTCACGTCACATGTCCTGAATCAATAGTGATAAAGATGCCAACAAAATATGAGTACAACGAACACAACCTCCTTATGACCTGGAAGTCACCTGTACAGAGCTACTGTAGGCTCAAATTAAAATACACATATCTACATACATGACCAGAATAGCCATCCATATATAAAAATCAAAACTATATATACAAGGCCAATGTTTGAATAAAAAAGACAGCCCACCAGACAGATGAAGATTGTAGAATGTCCAGAGATATTAACGTTCATCAATGTTCCTGAATCGTCAAAGCACTCCTGACTTAGTGACTGCAGCTAGTACCTGGACCTGCACCATGGGAAGATGCAAATATTTAAGGGTGAGTACCAGAAAAGGCATCCAGTGGCATCTTCGGTCAATCGAGTGAAACAGTGAACATAAATAACACACAAGTATGTAGAAACTACAACAGTGTAGTAAAACACACCTAGGTGAATGATGTGCTGTCAAAATATAGAACATTTGATGCCTAAAACAAGGGATTTTGTGAGTTCTTAATGCGACTTTATGATTTTTGTGTGTATTATGTTATTCTTGCAGAAAAACTAGGTTGGCATGATTTTGAAGAAAAATTGTAGATTTTTGTGAAGCATAGGACATGCAAGATCACCTACGAGTCATAGTCCAAGCTAAGAGTCATAGGGTATAGTTGTAGCAAGAAATAGAGACCAAAACTCGAAAATTTGCTAAGTCAAGGTCACCCCTACGAGGCCATCCTACGAGTCGTAAGTTTCACTACGAATCATATAGATGGACTTGTAGCAGGAATCAGAGAGCCAAAATGTTAGACCAAAAAAGCTGAAGGCCTAGACTACGAGAGGAGCATATGAGTCCAAGCTACGACTCGTACTAGTGGGTTGTACTAGTTGAGTCCAAGATGCCAAGAACATGATACGAGACCCCGATTACGACTCGTAATCCATCCTACAAGTCGTACCTACGAGGCATACCAGTTGCAAGCTGTCTTTTTTGTGTAATTTTAAGAGTTATTTTGTGAACAATATATATATTTTAAGTTAGGGTTTTTAAAGGGAGATTCGAAACAGAGAAGGATATGTTATCTTTGAATATACTCTCAAAGAAATTTATAGGTCTTTAGCTTAGATTATCTTTTTCTCTTGGAAAACCCTATTTTGGGGATTGTAAGCCATGCTTTGTGTTTATTATCAATCTATCAAGCTTGTGGTTTATAGCTTGTGTGTCTTCAATCTTCATATCCTTGGGTAAAATTCTCAATCATGTCTTTCATTTGCATTTTTTTTGGTTTTGCCTTAGCCATGAGCAGATTAGCACCCACAACCTGGGGTTGTAGGAACCATAGGTATTTGACCTAAGATAACCTAGGTTTATTGCATTTCTATGATTAGGGTTTTACATGTATTTTTTAATTCCTTTCATGATTGTTATTTAGTGGTGGCCAACACCAAACCCCACCAACTATCACAAACCCGACCAAGGTAGTGACGAATAGAAAAAGGGAAGTAGATGACAAAATTTGATAGATGTGTTCTCGTCTAATCAACCGAACCTGACCAAAGGGAGGTTAACTAGGATAATAGGTAACAGTTAGTTGGCACGCCATGGTAGCCGAACAAGCGCCATGGTGAAATTCGACCTTCACCTTCACAAGAGGGCCGGAAGAACCTAAGTTACTGTTCTGCATGCGAATCTTTAATTGTAGTTATGTTACCTAGGTAATCGAGTCAAACAACAATGGGGAACACAATTCCCAAGTTGTCCTAAAATTGAGTGTTTTTCCACATCGTAGTATAGTGTTTATTTTATTTTGTTCTTGAATCACACAACCACTCCCCTTATTAAGAGATTTTAGTTATCGATACTTGAAGTGAATGATAGTGAATTCTCGTAGTCAAACCCTGTATTCCATATGGATTCGACCTTGACCTTCGGTTAGGCTAATTGCTGACAGCAGCTGCTTTCTTATTGGAGCATGAACATCATCAGAAATTATGGCGCCTTTGCCGGGGAATACGGCTAGGTTTTGACTTGATTTCACTATTAGTTAGTTCTAGTGTTAATTTCTAGAGTCTCTTGAATTTTACTTTTGTTTTTGTTTTTGTTGTTTGATTTTAATTGTAGGGTGTACTAGGTTGTATGCCCAACACAAGGAGCCAAGGCAATCCATTAGCTCCGATCAATTTGGAGATCCACCAACTCATTAGAAGAATGGCTCAAGTGAATAAGGACATCGGGGTTGAGGAGGATATGAATATGAATGAGGATATGGGAAAAGATGAGAACCCACCACCAAGGGGTAACAGGCCACAGCGTAGGGACTTCAATGAGAACGCTTATGGATGGAATCAGTATTAATTGAACCCTATGGCCATGGATGTTACCAGTGCTGTAGTATTGCCTCCTTTACCAGCAGATACTAAGTTCGCAGTATCAAATGGGTTGCTCCAAATGCTCCAAAACCACATATTATTCACAGGGCTACCTTCTGAGGATCCCCCACCGTCATCTCCAAAATATGGTTTTTTTGGGCAAGAGTGTCATGGGGACACAAAATCTTTCTCTTGATGTCATTGGTTTAAGAGTGTTTCCACTATCATTGACTGGCAATACAGCTGCGTGGTTATCTGAGCTTCCTATAGGTAGCATAACAAGTTGGGCTGAGCTTCAAAGAGTATTCCTTAAAAGATATTTCCCAAGATCTAAGAAGTTGAAGCTCAAGGACCAAATAAACAACTTTGAGCAATTGTTGGGTGACTATTAGTACAACATGGGAGAGATTTACCAAATGCTTGAGGATGGTCCCCGATCACTAAGATTGTTTATGATGCCTTGGTTGAGATCTTCTATCGAGCACTTGATAAGAATAGCCAACCTTGCGCCGACACAATATGAGATGCATGTTCCTTGACCAACCTTTTGCATTGATAGTCGCAAGGATGGAGCAAGTAGTTAAAACCAATAGAGCATGGGGGAAATAAGAGTGGGGTGCGATGAAGACTTCTTGTGCGGTCAACACCAACAATGAGCAAGCAAAGGTCAATGCGGAGATCATTGAGCAACTTGCTCAACTTCGGACAAGCATGGATTTGGTTTTGAAGCAAAATTAAGAAAGTGTCAAAGCAGTAACCCATCAACCTCCAGAGACTCCTGTGTATGAAGATCCATTCTTTGATGAGGATGCATGTTTTATAAGAAACCAAGCGGCGGGGTTCCGGAACAACCCCCAAGGGTCCAATTAGTACTATTGGAGGTAGGGGTCCCGGAATCAAGATCGGAACTTCAACCGTGATGTGGCATATAGAGACAACGAGGTGGATACTATGAAAGAGAGAGAGTGCCATATGCCGAATGGGGAAGAAGAGATGGCTATAGGAATGGTCCTTATGTGGCACCTGACAACCATGATGCCATGCCAAGCACTTCTAGGCTTGAAGAGATGTTTGATAAGTTGTTGAAGAGAGCCGATCACCAAGATGAGACCCTAAGGGTATGAAAGTGGATATATCAAGTATTAACCAAAAAATAGAGTCTGACTCGATGGTGATTAAGCAACTAGAGCAACAATTTGGGCAAGTTTCTTTGCAGTTGAACCAACACCAAAAGGGCACCCTACCAAGCAACACGGTTCAAAATCCTAAGAACGAAGGGCACTACATGGTAGTGATGACTCAGAGTGGCAAAAGTACTACTGATCCTCCTAAGCTAATGGTTGGAGATGCAACCCATAGAAAGAGGGTAAACGAGAAGACTGAAGTGTCTAGTGCAAACGAGCAACCAAAGAAATATAAAATATCACGCCCCAAGTCCCGTTAGGACGGACTGGCACCCGTTGCCGATGAGGCTCGGGAGAACCAACCTGTAACTATGCTCTTTCTACACATATGATAAGGGA
>JAPFFP010000018.1:81596-112752 GCA_026153255.1 Solanum medicagineum
AATAATAATAACAATAACAACAACAACAACAACAACAACAACAACAACAACAACAACAACAACAACAACAACAACAATAATAATAAGATAAAACAATCTAATAAGATAGGTAAGCATAGGAAGTCAAAAGCTTCAATCCTCTCAGAACTAGTGTCACATGTTACAAGCCTCTAAATACAGAATACTCAATAAAATATAAGTCTTAATATCTAGTTCTCAAATAGAACAAAACATAAAATAGAATCCTCAAAGGTCTGCTAAAGATATAAACAATTACCTCAAAAATGATTCGGAAGCTTGATCCTGTAATGAAAATTATCTAACACGAGGGACCGGGTTCACAACCTATAAAAATGTAACAAGGGGGTGAACACCAAACAACACGATACTCAGCAAATAGAACTAACTTAAAGTAAAGCAATGAAGAATACAAGTACTCCGATCCATCGAACCACATACCGCTGTTTATAAAATATCACATAACAATATATCTCAGAATATTCAACTGATACACAAGTCAAATAGTACAATATATGTCCAATCTCATAACAAGACATATAATAATAACAACTAAGGAATGACATGAGATGGAGAGCATGCTATGAGATGTACATAATGCAATGCAATGTCAAATAAGTGTGATGTATGTATGTCCTACGATGGACATCTGCTGATCATATCTATGTCAGATCGGAACTAATGGGGGCTACACATGGATCATGTATCCGTGAATATTGCCGATAATGAGCTTGGTCGGTTGGAAGAAACCTCAAACATCATCAGTCCACATATTACTTCAAATCACCAGTAGAAACCTCGACTAATCATGGACCGGTAGAGACCTTGGCCATCAACCTACTCATTACCTTACACATCTCTTGGTCGTATTCATCATAAGTACTAATGCATAAATAATAGTGAATGCAATGTGTAAAACCTCAATTTCATCATAATTTCAATATTATAAAAGTCTCAACATCATCATAGTTTGATATCATCATGATCTCAATAGCATCATAGTATCAATATCACTCACATCTCAATATAGGTACCATCAAAACATCAATATTCAATAGTCCACAAGATCATATTTAATACGAATCTACAAATATCTCACAAGTCAAGATTTCATAACCTAAATATGTTCTCAAACCAAAATCTCATGATCAAAGCCTATGATGGTACAATTCTACCCTAAAAATACTCAATTCCACACACATAAGAACATACATGGTTCAATCATACTTAACAAGAGGTTAGAAGTCCACTTACCTTAGAAAAAGTCTCGAATCTAGACAAATCCATGACTTTTCTATTTCCTAGATAATCTAATTCACGACAATCAATTCGAATATAGTATCAAAATCACATAACGAATCTAATGATACTAAAATCAATTAATTCGGGTGAAAAGGGCAAAACAATCAATAATTCCATGCTGAAAAAAGTAATTTGAATTTGAAAATTAATACATGAAAATGTTCTCCAAGTAATAAAGAATTCAATGGTGAAAACCATTTCCAAAGCAGTGCTAAAAGGAGGTAGAAACCATCAATTTAGCATTAGGAATCAATATCCAAAAAATCTTCAATTTCTCCAATTAAAATCTCCAAATTCTAAGTTAAAAATACAATTTAATCAATGAAAATTGAAGAAATAGGTTAGGATAGTTACCCAATAGATTTTCCTTGAAAAACTTTGAAGATCCTCTCTAAAACGATGTTTGTAAGTTTGAACATGGTGAAAAATGTCTAAACCTGGAACTTAAAAAAGAGATACTATTCATGAAATCTTAGTGCTCCGGGAATGCAGAAAAGCCTGTGAAGGCAGAAGCCAAGGAGGAGTAACCCTCTGTGAACATGAAGATGAAGGTCACAAACACGGAGGACCACATTAGTCAACTCAATGAACGCAAAAGTGGGGTCCATGAATGTAGAGGGTACAACACCCAAACCTCCCCGAACGCTGTCCCAAGCCCACGACCGCATAGTGTAAATGGGACTTGCACCACCTACTGCTCTAACCAGTAACACATAGCATAGGACAATCATGAATTGGACCCTCAGGATTCGTTCAGAACCCCATCAACACAAACCAAATATGGAACCCTACCATAAATGACATTCCTAACTCAAAAGAACTGTTAGAATTTGAAGTCGAGACCACCTAAAACCAAAACCCAAGAAGATTATTTAAACAAGTTTATTATTCAAATACCCAAAATAACATCGAAAACTCCAAAACATACTATGGGACCATTTTTAGCATTAGTTTCACCATCTGGAACCACTGAAATTTTTGAAATTTCGATTTGAGCGCTCGAACTCCAAATATTAATCAAAGTCAAACAATGATCCAATATGTATTGAAATGTAACTTTGGGTCTAAAATCGCTATTTTAGCTCCAAGTTAGTTACATTAGTTCTTCTAGACTAGATTTGGCATTTGGGCTGACGAAATCGATGAAATTGTGTTTTGACACTCGAAACTCAAGATGGCTGCAAAATTTGAAATTTTCAACTTTGAACCTTTAAAAACTCTTTGTTTAGTAAAACTCCATATTTTTACAAGGTTATTAAAATTCAATATTTAGACTCAACAAAAAATGACCTAAAGCAACTTTCTAGATGAGAAAAATGATAATTTTATCAAAAATATCAAAAATGACCTTCGAGGTCATTACAATAATTCCACTACTTATTGCTAATAACATTGCAAATAACACTACTTTTTGGGTGATAACACTATCAAAGCATTATGAAACATATTTATAAGGTATCATTTAAACGGAGATTCATAAAAGGAGTTTCAAAGCTTATCATACTTTGGCACACCACATGATTTAGGTAAATAAGAATGAAGGTGCATCTTTCTATCGAATAAGGTTAAGTGCACACATAGTTTCTCTTGAGCCCTTATGTAGTCTTTTAACATGCTTTGACTTTATTTGAAAGAATCATATTGATAAGGATTATAAAAAAAAAAATAAAGTTGTAAGTTGCACCAAAATTACCATTGCAAACCCATGTCTAAGGGTAAGATAGTCTACTTTGTCAACCGATGCATGGAACTGTCTGAAGAAGCAAACCTGCAACAAATTAACCATTAGTTAACATAACATTTTTCTTTAAAAATTAATGCTACAATTGGAGGAAATAAAAAAGAGAAAAAGATCATACTATCCAGAGAAGAATTGGGGTGCTGCTCCAGAAATGCAAATGTCTACATCCAAATGATGTTTCTCTTTCAAATCTAAATCTCCCAAGATCTGCCATAACAATTATACAAATAATTGACCATAAAGAAACTTAATTAGAATAATTTATTTGTATATATAATTTTAAGTAAATGTTAACAAGCAAAACTAATAAAAGTTATTTACACAATTGAGAGTGAAAGAGAATAACAAACAGAGATATAAATAAGAGAAGCGGGACTAAGGGAAGCCTTGATACTTATAAAACCTAAATGAGTTGAAGCTCAAAGCATAAGTACATCAATTTTTCCAACACCTCTAACATAGATTGGAGTGGGGGCCAAGACACGTTCCCGGCTCACCCTCATAGTATCAAGTATTCAACATAAAGAGATATCAAAAGTAAGAGTAGCATAGCTAGTGTCCCCGGACTTGAGGACTCACCAAAGCTTATCTTCTAAAGAACCGAACTAGCTACATGGAGGATGACCGGGAGGTACTCTGGTTCCTACATGGTAACATCGTGTAGGCATAAAGTATGTGTTAATATATTTGAATGTACTACGTATGTAGGATGCAATGTAACAAGACAGAAGCCAATATAGTAAAAATGCATAATCTTAAGCAATGGGTATGTATAATGTCAATATGTCATGCATGATCAATGCTAGAAGTAAAACATGCTTGCAAATCATGTAACTTGTAAAGAACATAGTACGTGTGTGGGAAGAGACCATAATCATAGACCAAGAATCTATTACTTGGAATACAAGGCATGTCAGCACCATGGAAGGTGATTGAGGTATCTACCCCTCAACATGGTGGTATGGGCATGAACCCCCCCGATAAGGTGATCAAGGTATCTAACCCTTGACATGGTAGTATGGGTATGGCACCCCCCGACAAGGTGATCAAGGTATTTACCCCTCGACATTGTAGTACGAGCATGACACCCCCAACAAGGTGGTTGAGCCATGTCACCCCCTCAACAAGGTGATTCGGCATGTCACCCCCAACAAAGTGTGGTAAATGACAACACTATAGATACTTTTCATAAACTTAATACATATATGCAATCCCTTAATCATCATAAGGTCACTCAACTTATAAAATGTGTAATAGACCATCAACAACTTGAGATTCGTGTCAAGACATTTTATCTAACAGTTGATGGGTGTGTAATGCTAGTTCAAGGTCATGCAATTCAAGTGTGAAAAAATGTGAGAAAACTCAATGTAAATCAATCCACCAACATATAATACAATCCTCATGTAAGATGCCTTAAAATTCATCATCAAATCTCATAATAGATCATAGTTTCATAGCTCAAAATATGCTTAGTCACAATAGACAAACCATCTCATAGTATAAGCTTGAAATAGGTAGACATGTGTTCCCAATCAACATTTCATAAAACTCCACATAATTTATAATCGTAATCCATAATAAGCAATACTCATAAGTAATACAACTTGAAAACATGCAATACTCATAAAAAGGAAGTTTGGACTCCATGGGTGAAAGGACTCAATGAATGAAACCCACATACCTTAAGTATGGGCTTTCTTGATGTAGACTAGAAGAAGAATTGAAGCTTGAATGGATTTCTTGAGATCTAGAATTAAGCTTGAGAAACTTTAATTTGAATGAAATATTTAGTTAAGTGTTAGGGAGCGTTTTGAGAGTGTCTTGAGTGATATAGAGTTGAAAAGTTACTATGTATAGGTGTTTTCATGCATATGTCGGCATGGGGCAACGACCCAAATGTCTTAGGCAAAGTAGGAGAAATTAAGGAAGTGCAAACACATCTCCGCGAAACGGTTCTGCATCGCGGAGGCATCACAGATGCCTACTTTTTTCAAAAATTTTGTGAAAATCATTTTTTCTATGGGTCTTCTAAAATCCGATTTATAACCATTTCCCACTCAATTTTTCCCCTTGATAAAGAATATGATGTCGGAACTTTAATATGACACAGTAATTTTAATATGACACGTATTTGGGGCATTTCAATATCTCCCCCTTGATAAAGAATATGATGTCGGAACATTAATATGACACAGTAATTTTAATATGACACGTATTTGGGGCATTTCAATATCTCCCCCTTGGGAATATATGTCCCAGAATGTCAAAGAAACGTACATAAGAGACTTAATCATGAAGATTTCAGCCCGACATGAACGTAACAAATGCATTTAAACATCATTTTTAAAATCTTAACATGAATGTCAAAGATGACCATAAACTTGTCACCATGATCATAAATACATGCAAAATGACAAAAGGGCTTAAACGTAAGACTTTAAATCATATAGGGGACTTAAATTAGTACCTTAGGCTTGAGTAGAGTGCAAGAGATATAGATATCACTTTCTCATGTCTGCCTTGGCTTCTAATGTGGCATGTTCAACTTGTTGGTGCCAACAAAGCACCTTGATGGAAGCTACATCTTTGTTTCTCAACCTCATCACTTGTCTATCAAAAATCCCCACCGGGACCACCTCATAAGTCAAATTATCTTCTAAAACACCCAAAACATCCAAAGGTACTATAATATTAGGGTCACTCATACATTTTCCTCAAGATGGACACATAGAAGACCTCATGAATCATGTCCATCTCCATACGCAACTCCAACTCACATGCAACCTTACCAACCCTCCTTAAAACTCTATAAGGACCCACAAACCTTGGGCTCAACTTAACCTTCTTGCCAAATCGGACTACACCCTTCATGGGTGAGACTTATAAGTAAACCCTATCACCAACTTTAAACTCAAGATCTCTTCTCCTCACATCAGAATAGGACTTTTGTCTACTTTAGGTTGTTTTCAATCTCTCCCTAATCAACCTCACCTTCTCCAAGGCTTCCATGACCAAATCCGAACCTAGAAAAGCCATTTCCCCTACTTCAAACCATCTCATCGATGATCTATAATGCCTACAATAAAGGGCTTCAAAAGGAGTCATACCAATACTTGAGTGGTAGCTATTGTTGTAAGAATATTCAATGAGTGGAAGATGTTTATACCAACAACCCTTAAACTCCAAAACACAAGCTCTAAGTAAATCTTCAAGGGTTTTGATAGTTCTCTCGGCTTGGCAATCCGTTTGAGGGTGAAAGGTCGTGCTAAGCTTAACCTTGGTACCAAGACCTCTTTGAAAGAACCTCCAAAAGTGAGCGGTGAATTGAGCACCACTATCTGAAATGATAGACAAAGGCACCCCATGCAATCTAACAAACTCATGAATATACAATTTGGCATAATCTTTGGCAAAGTAGTTTTGACCGGTAGGAAGTGAGCCGACTTTGTCATTCTATCCACAATAGCCCAAATAGAATCAAAATGGTTCCTAGTATTAGGCAACCCAACCACAAAATCCATGTTGATTTCCTCCCATTTCCAAGTAGGAATCTCTATACCTTGGGCTAGGCCACCTAGCCTTTGGTGTTCGACTTTTACTTATTGGCAATTGTGGCATCCGGATATGAACTTTGCAATGTCTCTCTTTATACCACCCCACCTATACACTTCCCTGAAATCTCAATACATCTTTGTGGAATCGGGGTGGATAGAATAGGAAGAATTATGAGCCTCATCTAAAATTTTCTTTCTCAAGTCATCAACATTAGGCACACACAATCTATCTTGGTACCTAAGGGAACCATCTCCCCCTTAGGAGAAACCTCCACTTTACCATCTCTCACCAAGGCATTCAATTATAGCAAGGCATGGTCAAGATCTTGTTTTTCCTTTACCTCCTCAATCAAGGAAGACTTAGAACCATCGACAACCAGTACACCACCATTATCACTTCCTCCAACCTAACCCCCAATCTAGCCAACCGGTGAACCTCTCTAGCCACCTCCTTGCCACCATCATCAACATGAGCTTAACTACTCATACACACCCTACTTAAAACATCGGCTACAACATTAGCCTTTTCGGGGTGATAATGCATACTCATATCATAATCTGTGAAGAGCTCTAACTACCTTCTTTTTCTCAAGTTAAGATCTTTTTAGGTGAACACATATTGGAGACTATTGTGGTCGGTAACACATCAACATGAACCCCATACAAGTAGTGACACAAATTTTCAAAGTAAATATATGGCCGCCAATTCAAGATCATGGGTGGAATAATTCTTCTCATGTACTTTAAGTTGCCCAGAAGCATATGCTATCACCTTACCATTTTGCATCAAAATACACCTCAAACCAATTCTTGAATCATCACAATACACAACAAACCCATCCAACCCTTCCGGTAAAGAAAAGATAGGAGCGGAGACAAGCTTATCTTTCAAAGTTTGGAAACTCTTTTAATACTCATTCATCCACATAAATTTCGCCTTCTTTTGAGTCAACTTAGTCATAGGAGAAGTAATAGAAGAGAAACCATTTAAATGCCTCCAATAATAACCCGCCAAACCCAAGAAACTTCTAATGTCTTATTCAGCCAAAAGTCTAGGCCAATTTCTAATCACATCCGTCTTCTTAGGATCCACCTTAATGTTGTCCGTCGACACCACATGCCCTAGAAAAGCAACCTCTTTCAGCCAAAACTCACATTTCTCATACTTTGCATACAACCTCTCCTCCCTCAAGATTTGCAACACCACCCTCAAGTAATTCACTTGCTCCTCCTGACTATGGGAACAAATCAAGATATCATCAATAAAAACCATCATAAACAAGTCAAGGTAGGGTTCAAAGACCCTATTCATAAGATCCATAAATATAGTTGGTGCATTAGTCAACCCAAAAGACATAACTACAAACTCAAAGTGCCCATACCTAGTCCGAAAAGTCGTCTTGGAAATGTCACACTCCCTCACTTTTCACTTGGTGATACCGGAACTGAAGATCAATCTTAGGGAAGTGACTAACCCCTTGAAGTTGATCAAAAAGGTAATCAATCCTTGGTAGAGGGTTATTGTTCTTTATGGTGACTCCTATTGAATTGCTGGCAACCAATGCGCATTCTAAGAGAACCATCCTTTTTCTTAACAAACAATAGTAGTGCACCCCAAGGTGACTTAGTAGGCCTTATAAAACCCTTTTCCAACAAATCCCTGAATTACACCTTCAACTTCTTCAACTCCGCTAGGGCCATACTGTAAGGGGGAATAGAAATGGGTTGAGTATCGGGAAAAAGGTCTATACCAAAATCTATCTCCCTTTTGGGAGGAACACCGAGAAGCTCATCGGGAAAAACATCAAGAACCTCATTAACCACCGGAACTGACTCAATAGAAAGGACTTTGGACTCAACATTCCTAACCCTCACAAGATGATACAGACAACCCTTAGAAATCAACAACTTTCCCACTCAAGGATGGGTTTATTAGGGAATTGGAATGTAACCCTATGGATTCTACAATCAAATGAAGCATAATATGCATACAATCAATCCATCCCAAGAATGACATCAAAATCTACCATATCCAATTCAACAAAATCACAAGGTAAGATTTTATGCAAAATGAGCAAGGGACAATTTCTATATACTATTTTTGCAATAATGGACTCACCAACGGGAGTAGACACTTCATAAGGTTCACACAATAATTCAAGGCTACATGGAGCTTTTTAGCAACAAAAGATTAACAAAAGAAAGAGTGGCACCCAGGTCTATCAATGCAGACACATCAAAATCAAAAACCTTTACCATATCGGTGTCGATATCGGGCACCTCATCTACCCCTTGTCTCTCTTGAAGAGCATAGAATCTATTTTTCCTTCGAGCACCCCCTTGTTGACCTCCTCTCTCCTTTTGACTCGCATTTGCACTTTGGCCTTGTGGATGACCATTTCTACCTTTGTTTCGAGCATGAGGACAATCAATCACCTTATAACCCACTTCACCACAACAATAGCAAGCATTGGAGTCCTTCAAACATGGACCATTACAGTTCCCGCCACACCTTTGGCATATAGGGTTATGCACCACACCACTACCACCACCTTGGAACCTTGGATTGTCATTAGCAAACCTCCTATTAAGAGCATTGGAAGACCCTTGGCCCTGGAACTTGGGGCCTTGAGGAAAACGACACCCTTGGAATTTTGGAATCTACCTTCAATATGAGTCCTCTTGGACTCACCACTTCTTATCTTCCTAAGCTTTTTCCCCTCTAGTTGTTCAGCATATGACATGAGGTGGGACAAATCCATATCACCTATATGCATGGCGGTATGATACTCCTCATTAACCAAGTCGGATACACCTGACACAAATTTGTTTATCCTTGACCTTGAATCGACAACCAATTGTGGGGCATACTTGGAGAGTTGGTTGAACTTGAGGGTATACTCCCTCACACTCAAAAATTCCATCAGCTTTGCTTCCCTTAGCTCAATGTGAAAAAATCGATTGAGAAATTTGAACTCCTCCCGAAGGATAACATTATCATTCTCCCTCTCCATCTTCCATTGAGTGAACCATATTTGAGTCACCCTTTTGAGTTGGTAGGCCGCCAAATTTTCTTTTTCCTCCGAATTAAACCCCTATAATGGATAACACCTTATACATATCATTAATGAATTCTTGGGGATCCTCATCCACCTTGGACTCATGGGACTCCGGTGGATTCATCCTAGTAAAATACCTCACCTTTGAGGCAGGAGTAGGAGCATGAGAAGCTTGTACCCCTTGGTCAATTTGGTTGGTCATACAATGAGCCAAAATGGTTATAGCATCTCGGAACTCATCAAGGGCCACTTCCCCATCTTGAGGAGCTTGAGGACTGGGAGGGGTCGGTTGCTCCTCGAGAGAACAGGCTCTCCTTAGTCTTACACTTGGAATAGGTATGATCTAGAATATCAAAGAACATTTGTTAGAGGAAAAGTCTTACCTTATTTGCAAAGCACAACATAGATCATGAAAAAGGGAAACATTTCCTAAAATGCCTCATAGCCTGTCACTCATATTTGTGGTGTACTTCACAACCATGAAAAAGACTCTAATCGACGTGGTGTGCTAGATTTCGAGGACCATTAACAACTGAGTGCTCTGATACCAAGTTTGTCATGACCAAAGCTAGGACCTAGACGTGACACGGTGAATGGGAGCCCGAAGGGACACCAAATAAGCCTCTTAGCATATCATTTACACATCCTTGGTCGTGGAAGAAAAATTAACAATAACAAGAGATATAAATAAGGGAAGCAAGACTAAGGGAAGACTTTATATTTAGAAAACATAAATGAGTCAAAGCTCAAAGCAAAAGTACATCAATTGTTCCAACAACACCTCTAATATAGATTGGAGCAGGGGCTGAGACACTTTCTTGGATCACCCGTATAGTATCAAGTATTCAACATAAAGAGATATCAAAAGTAAGAGAAGCATTGCTAGTGTCCCCGGACTTAAGGACTCACCAAAGCTTATCTTTTAGAGCACCAAACTAGCCACGTGGAGGATGATCGGGAGGTGCTCCAGTTCATACACGGTAACATCATGTAGGAATTGAGTATGTGTTTGTACATTTGAAAGTACTATGTATGTAGGATGCAATTCAACAAGACATAAGCCAATATAGTCAAAATGTATAATCATAAGTAATGGATAAGTATAATGTCAATATGACATGCATGATCAATGCTAGAAGTAAAACATTCTTGCAGATCATGTAACTTGTAAAGAACATAATACATGTGCGGGAAGAGACCATAAGCATAGACAAAGTAACTATTACTTGGAATCCAAGGCATGTTACCCCCTTGGAAGGTGATTGAGGTATATAGCCCTCAACATGGTAGTATGGGCATGGTACCCCTTGACAAGGTGATCAAGGTATCTATCCATTGACATGGTAGTATGAGCATGGAACCCCCCGATATGGTGATCAAGGTGTATACCTCTAAACATGGTAGCACGGGCAAGGCACCCCCCGAGAAGGTTGTTAAGCCATGTCACCCCCTCAACAAGGTGATTGGTCATGTCACCCCCTACAAGGTGTGGTCAGTTGATATACTATAGATACTTTTCATGAAATCAATACATATATACAATCTTTTAATCATCATAATGTCACTCGACTTATAATCCAGGTATTAGACCATCAATAACTAGAGAATCTGTGTCAAGACATCTTATCAATCATTTGATGGATGTGTAATGCTAGTTCAAAATCATGTAATTCAAGAGTGAAATAATATGAGAAAACTCAATGTAACTCAACCCACCAACATATAGAAAATCCGTCTTGTAAGATACCTTAAAAGTCATCATCAAATCTCATAAAAGACCATAGGTTCATAGATCAAAGCATGCATAGTCGCAATAGACAAACCATCTCAAAGTATAAGCTTGAAATAGGTAGATATGTTTTTCGAATCAACATTTAATAAAACCCCAACATAGTTTATAATCATAATGCATAAAATCAATACCCATAAGTAATACAACTTGAAAACATGCAATTCTCATAAAAAAGAAGGTTGGACTACATCGATGAAAGGACCCAATGGATGAAACCCACATACCTTAAACTTGGGTTTTCTTGATCTAGACTTGAAGGATACTTGAAGCTTGAATGGAGTTCTTGAGATCCAGAATTAAGCTTGAGACACTTGAATTTGGATGACATATTTGGTTAAGTGTTAGAGAGGGTTTTGAGATGGTTTTGAGTGATATAGAGTTGAAAAGTGATTAAGTATAGGTGTTTTCACACATATGTAGGCATGGGGACAAGACCCCAATGTCTTAGGACGAGCATGAAAAATTAAGGAAGTGCAAACACACCTCTGCGACGGGTCCGCGTCGCGGAGGCATTGCCGATGCTTTTGTGTTCCCAAAATATTGTGAAAATCATTTTTCGCTATAGGTCTTCTAAAATTAGGGTTATACCCATTTCCCACCAAATTTTTCCCTGATCAAAAACATAAAGTCGAATTTTTGATATCACGCACGAATATTAAGATATATGGATATTGCAACTATGGGCATTTCCGAAGCACATTTTTGGGGATTTTTTGGGGCATTTCACCCATGTATGATGACTCCTTATTATGAGAAGGATACCTGCTTTATTGCTAATTAGACGAGGGCCTTCTGGACCAACCCTAGGGGTCGAATCAGGACTATTGGCTCCAAGGTAAAGGAAAACAACGTTGAAACTTCAACAGAGATGGAGCTTTCAGAGATAACCACGAAGGATATTATGACTAGAACAAGGGCCCATAGAGAGATGAAGATTGGGGTCGCAAAGATGGCTTCAGAAATGGTCCCTATGTGCCACTACATAACCGCGATGTAGGTGCAAGTAGCTCAAGAATTGAGAAGATATTTGATCACATTTTAAAGAAAGCTGATACACAAGATAAGAGTCTGAGAGGGATGAAATTTGACATTTCCAGCATGAATCAGAAATTTGAGTCTCATTCTGTGGTTATCAAATAGCTTAAGCAACAATTTGGTCAAGTGTCAACTTAACTCAATCAGCATCAGAGGGGAACACTGCCTAGCAATACAGTTCAAAATCTTAAGAATGAAGGGCAGTAGATAGTGGTTACTACCCATGGTGGAAAGAGCACCGATGATCCTCCCATGCCACTTGGTAAGGATGATGTTCGAGAGGAGATAGTTGCGGCCAAGGATTTAGACATAAGAAATGATCATGGCAAGGATAAGGTGAGTGAAGCTATTGATGTGCCACAGAAAGTGAAGCCCATTACTAGGCCTCCTCCTCTCTTGCCTCAAAAAATCAAAAAAAAGGGAGGAGGAAGGCAAGTTCAAGAACTTTCTGTACATTTTGAAACAACATTCCATCAACATCTCTCTCATTAAGACATTGGAGAAGATGCTAGGTTATGCAAAGTTCATGAAGGACCTGGTTACTAAGAAGCGCACTATGAGTCAAGAGCTCTCCCAAGAGCTTCAGCATTGGAATGCTATTGATGCGAGGTCTTTGGTTCAGAAGCGAGAAGATCCCGGTGCTTTTACCATACCCTGCACCATTAGAGATGTGAAGTTCGCAAGGGCACTCTGTGACTTTGGTGCCTACGTTAATTTTGATACCCCTTGCGGTCTTCAAGAAGCTAGGATTAGAAGCCCCTACTCTAACGAGCAAGCAGTTGTTGATGGTTGATCGCATAGTGAATAAGCCTGTGGGGATGATATATGATGCGCTGGTCAAGGCTTAGAAGTTCATATTCCTTGTAGACTTTTTAATCCTAGATTGTAAAAATACTTCAACGTCCCAATCATCTTGGGAAGACCGTTCATAATCACTGGGCGAGTACTAGTAGATTTGGAAACTAGTCAACTCATGTTCAGATTAAACAATGAAGAGGTTGTCTTCAATATCTATCAATATATGAAACAAACAGATGATTTGAAGAATGAATTCTTAGAATGTGGTGATGTCTGAGTAACCAATTTGCCCAAGTCATGTCGTGACAATAAATCAGGCTACTTGGGAGGCAACCCAAGGTCTTTGATGTAATAGTGTAGCTGTAGCTTTACTTTCAGCTTTTGACTCATAGGTAGTTTACTTTCTTGTATTTTGGTTGTAATTTTGGACATTGGGCTGGTTTCATATCGGGTAACAATGTGTTCAATGAATACTATGCAGGTACATGGCTAAGTCAGCCACTATTGGCTGAGAAGGTCATCCGAAAGTTCCTCTACAACTGGTTCTACGGGCCGTAAACCATTCTCCGACACGTACACCATCTTGTAGAGATTTCTAGTGAGTAAACCAGCTACGAACTCCAGTCTATGAGCCAACTTTATGATCCGTAGACAAAACTATTGGTCGTGAATAGGGCGAGTGGACCCCGGGTAAGTTTTCTAAATTTTTTTGAAGTGTTGAGGTTTCTATGACCAAATCTATGAGTCATACATCACCCTACGACTCCTAGACTAGTCTATGAAACTAAGTCTTGGAAACTAGGGTTTAGATGTTCTATGAAACTATAGTTCATGAGGCGTAAAACACTCTACGGCCTGTAATCGGGTTTTCATAGAGTCCAAACCCATCAAACTTCAGTTGACCTAGTCAAGGTATAAATAATAGAAACCTGAATTACAAAATCAACTGGCTAACCCTAGCCCCAAGAATTTTTCAACAACCAATGGCTACTGTACCTCCATCTTTCGACAAAATTTTTCAGCAACCTATGGTTTTAGTGCCTCTTCACCGTCTTCATCTTCTACAATCTAGTCACACAACTTGGTAAGTTTTTTGTTAATCAAATACCATTAAATTTTCCTATGTTTGTATGATTAAATTAGAAACCGTGTTAGGAATGGTAGTTTAGACACAAACCCATGTGTGAAATTGATATATTGATCATTGAAGTATGGTTGCCCATGTTTGAATATGTGTCTATGTCCAGAATTGGGTGATGTGGCCTTGCTAGTATGATTCGAATAGTTTGTTTGGTGCCTATTGAATCACCCACTATGTGCGATGAATTGATTATGTGTGTAATTTGGTGGGTGATGACATAGATGAATAATTTTGTTGTGAAATCACCCATTTGTAGTTGGAAGGGTTGGGGAAACATGTCTAATCATTTTTGATGCTGTATACACATTGAACAACATGTTGGGGTATACCCGTCTAGTATTACTGACTAGACCAAGGTAGTAATGAATAGGAAAAAAGATTGATTAACAGGATTCGATGATGTGTTCTCTTCTTATCAACTGAACTAGGCCAAGGGGAGGTTGTACTAGGACTTATAGGTAATAGTTAGTATTGCACACTATGGAGATGGGCAAAGTCGTATAGTGAAATTTGCCTCTCGCTTGGACTAAAGGGTTTGGTAAACTTAAAATTACTGTCCAGCATGGTATACACTAGATAAGAATTAGGTTATTCGGTGATACTAAGTTGGGGAATCATAGGGAGCACAATACCCTAGTTGCTTTCTATTATTGATTGTCCCTTATGAACATTAGTTTAGTTTACTTTATTATTGATTATATTGCAAAACCCCCCTTTAGGGAATTGAGTTGGTTAACTACTTGAATTACTTAATGGTGAATTTTTCTTGAGTCTACGTATTCCCTGTGGGTTCGACCCTAACCTTGGTTAGGTTTTATATTGTGACGACCACTTTATCCTCTAAAAAAGAGGTGTACTGACATTACCGGGCGATACGAAAGATTTACGGCATTGTTGCACCATCATCGCCCTTAATCCCAGATGCCTCTACTAATCGGTGATGTGTCTAGGGCATAGAGGCAATATACATGGAGGGCATGAAGCCAAAGGAGCGGGCAAGCCTACCTATTCTATCTATGAAGAGCACAGGGTGTTTTCTAATGGACATAGTCGTGTCTTCGGTCTAGATGACACCATGTTTAGTTATGGGCTCATGTGGCTGACAGAGCCTCTTGGTCGGTACTCCCCGGTGCTAGTGAGGGACTTTTACGCATCTTATATAGCCACCATCCAACGTTCTCTTCCACGAGGAAGAAGCCTCTCACTCAGCCCAGGCTGACAGAGACATAACTGAGAGGTCAGCTGGTCAACAGTTCAGAGGAGACTATCAGTCGTATGCTTTTTAGTCCTAAGTGTCGTGCCCCAAGATCCACAACAGAGTTTGATTATGGGTTGGGGCAAGCAAGCAACTCATTGTTTATGAAGGATCCTGAGCATCGAACCAGTCTTTTGAGATGGGTGGCTAGTCATATTGTAGAGTAAGGTCCTGAACCTTCTTGGTTCACCACCTACGCGGAGCCTATCGTCAAGGCTTCACTCAGCTTCCCTGCAAAATTTTGGTGGGCTATTATTTGATCACGCATCTGGCTGACCTTGGCGGATAATACTTTTACGCTGGAGAGTCTGGTTTTTGTTGCCAACATCTTGGCTGGCTATGATATAGATTGGGCCTGCCTCATCACCAAGTAGATACATGAGGCCACATTGAAAAGAGCCACCTCCATCCCCTTCTATTGTTTGATCTATAGTCTCTTTGTATAGTTTAGGGTGGAGATTTCACATCAGCTAGACTAGTTAGTTGGGCCCAACACACTTTGGAGCCTAGCCTGATTAAGGTTTATGAGAACCCAGTGGCACTCTGGTGAGTACAGCCTCCACCTCCGCCAGAGATGCTCACCCTAGCGCCACCGCCTAAGGGTTCTGAGACACATACCACTGTTGTCTCTACTACTACAAAGGAGAGGCCTCCGCAGCATGGCGCAGATGAGGAAAGGGGGTCCATTATTGCTGCAACTGCACCAGCGACCACTACTTCACAGACTCCTATAGCGGGTATGGTCTACGTGTCTGCTACTTCTATTCAATCCATAGAACAAAGGTTATCATGTGTTTAGGCTCTGTTGAGTCAACGTTTTTAGCAGTTTAGGTCATGGGTCCAGCAGGTTATCGCAGACTCTGAGGAGCGGAGTTGGGCATTCAGTATTTCTACTATTCAGGACCATATTTCTACCATGAATGCCCGTATTGATGCCTTTGAGGAGAGGGTTCAAACGAGATTGGCCGAGGGTCGGCCTTTAAAATTATCAGCAATGTAGTCGGAGATCTATCAGCTCCGCGCTGACTTGATAGCATCAGTATCGGCGCCTATTACACTACCAAAATGACATCTTCGGTGCCGATATTTGACCTCTTTAGTCCCAACGAGCCTACTTCCTTCGGGAAGAGATCTTGCACGGAGGAGGATCCAATGGACAGACATGTACATTCAAGGGTGGAGGAGAAAGATCTCGAAAGTTCATTAAGAGAGCCGAAGGGTGAGGAGGAGATCAAACGAGCCCAAGAGGAGCATCAGTTTAGGGATATTGGCCCCACCAAACAGAGTTCTACTGCTGAGCAGACTACCTCGCAAGAGGGAGATGGCCAGACGCAGCCACAGACTGGCGCTTAGGCGCCCAAGTATGTTTAGGACTCCTTTCATTCTATTTTTTTGCTTGATTTTGTGCGTTGGGGACAGTGCACATCTTTTTCGATGGGGTGTGGGTAGTTATAGGCCCCAGTGAAATCTGAGTAGCTTATGGTCTATAACTAACCTAATTTTTGATCCCGAGGTTATCTTGCCTTGTTCTTTTTCCTCATGGGTATTTACTTTCTGTTGAACTGACACATTTAGGATGTTTAGGTAATATGTGTAGTATATAGTACTAATACTTATGACATATAACTTCTTTTATGTTTTGTTTTGAAAAATGGTACTCACCAAAAATTTTGATTACTAGCTAGATTGTAACCATGCACGTTTAGGTGTTTGACAATGTATGTTCTTATAAGTGATGGTTAATTGAGATAAGTAGCATGATCTGTGAATCTTTTTTTAATAATGTATGCAATGCCATGTGAGTATGAGCTTATTTTGCTAAATTCATTTATTTTGTGCTAATTCAGACTTCCCCTGTTACTCTAAGTTAGATCATAGATTAAATGGATAGGAAAGGATCTTAGGCCTTTGTTCTTTAATTAGTCCACTTGAGCCTAAAAACAACCAACCAAAATGATGATTTATCCTTTTCCCAACTATTTGAGCCTACATGTACCAATTCTTGCTAAACACCTAATTAGCCTAGCCTTTTCTAGTGAAAAATCCTAAAATTAGCTCTGGTCTTTCCTTGAGCATTATGAAGCTTGATTGAATCAAAAAGGCTAAGTTGAGGGTGGCTACAAAAAGTTGCCCTAGTTCGGAGGAGAGATATTGTGTAGTTCAATGCGGGTTAAAAGCCTAAGTTGAGGGTGGCTGGTGAAAGGGTAAAGGCACAAAAATAAAGAGGTGAGTTAGGAAGGAGGAGAAAAGGAAGAAAAATCATGTACCGAGTGTAACAAAAAAATAAGATGCCTTGGATCGAGCTAAAAAAGCAAAAAGAAGTATAACAACAAGGCAAAAAGCAAAAAATGAGAAAAAAGCACCCGGAAAAGCTTGAGTAAGTTAAAAGGGAGAATAAGGTGAAAATAACAGAGTTAGTGGGGCAAAAGTGTAGAAAAACATAGTTTCAAGGAAGGCCATTAGTCACTACTTTCCTAAAATCATACCAAAGCCCCCTGAGGCTACGTTACAAGCCTAGAAAGTCCTAAAATGATCCTAGTACAGTTAGTTGAAGATCTAAGTTATGAGAACAGGGGAAACCCTATGGTATTAGTCATTATACATGAATATCTTTTGTGAGAGTGAGCGTTTTTGCACAAATACCAAGGTTAAACATGAAATCATTGTTGACTGTCAAATATGTGACTTCTTTCTATGAGGGAACTTGCATTGCATTGTTAGCATTTGACTTGTTAAATGATTGTGGATTGTTGATAACCCCTTGCTTGTCATAGTTGTGTTGTCACGTGCACCAGTTTGCATTGGTTTGCTAAATAGCTATCTGATCCTATTTTGAAAAATTGGTGTGGGTATCAGAATTTGAGATTACAACAACATTACCCCGATGAATCAAAGGCTCCCTCCCATTGCGGGGTAAGGGGGGGTCAGATGTACGCAGCCTGACCCCTATGTTTAAAAACATAAGGCGACTGTTTCCAGATGACCCATGATGAGCATCGGAAGTTACATTGACTAACTACTACTTCATAATTGAAAGAAGCACTGACAGTTTAAAGAGCCATTTTGCTTTATTCCATCATACCCCAAAGCCAAAAAAAAGTGAATCTTTGGCTCCAGCCAAGATTGATGGATAGGGTATCAGAATTTGAGATTAATATGATATATTCCATTGAGTTGAGTTCTGTGTTGCTTTATTATCTATATAAATTGAGTCGTCGCTTGAGGACGAGCAACAATTTTACGTTGAGGGTGTTGATGTGCTGTCAAAATACAACACATTTAATGCTTAAAACATAAGATTTTTTGTGTTCTCAATGTGATATTTGTGGTTTTATGCGTTTTTGTGTTTAGATTTGCAAGAAGATAGGTTGGCCACGCTTTGGGGCAAAATTGTAGAAGATTTCTGGTTTTTGATGACTTAGGAGACCCTCTACAGATCATAGAGCATTCTACGAGTCGTAGAGGCAGTTTCGTGACAAATTCCGGTGGAGGATGAAATTTGAAGATCAGCTCAACAGACAAGCATACAAGTCGTAGAGCATTCTGCGTAATTGCAGTGAGGGTCAATTAGATGAAGTTTAAGACTACAAACATGTAGTATGAGTCATGGATTAGTTTATTAGTCTTAAAGTGAAGTCATAGAAGAGAAGTACAAGATCCCAAGAGTTGATTACAAGATCCCACCACGAGTCGTAGAAGACACTCTGAGTCATAGAGACCTTCCTGGAGTTCACTGACCAGTTTTTCTATTTTTTTAGGAGTTAATCGTAATTACCATAAATAGTACATTTAGGTTATTTTACCAGGGGAGGATGTCTTTATTCAGTACTTTTAGGGTTTGTACTTGGAGAACCTAATACTTGAGAGAGAAGATTGTGAGAAAACACCTGTAGGTAAATTTTATCTTGAAGCTTGTGATTCTCATTCTTTTTTGGATTTGCTTAATTTCAATTCAATTGAGTAATGAATTAATCATGTTTTCTGAATTCATAATTTCTTCATCTATCCATAGCAGGAGTAGCTAAATCCACAAATAGGGTTGTGAGAATTATGAAGAACTAGCTAAGTAAACCTGGGTAATTTAAAATTCTTGGAATGGGTATACGCATGTATTAATCAATTCTCTTCATTTTGCATGTTTTCTAATGGTGGCCAACATTAGAACCCGCCTAATATTACTGAGTAGACCAAGGTAGTAATGAATAGAAAAAGAGATTGTTTAACAAGATTCAATGATGTGTTCTCATCTTATTAACCAAACTGGGCCAAGGGGATGTTGTACTGGGACTTATAGGTAATGTTTAGTATTGCACACAACGGAGATGGGCCAAGATGCAAAGTGAAATTGTCCTCTCACCTTGACCAAAGGGTTTGGTGAACTTAAATTATCGTTGTGCATGCTTTACACTCGATAAGAATTGGGTTTCCAGTGATACTATGTTAGGGAATCATGGGGAATGTAATGCCCTAGTTTTTCTCTATTAATGATCATCTCTTGTGATCATTAGTTTTGTTTACTTTCTTATTGATTATTGCAAAAATACCCTTTGGGTAATTGAGTTGGTTAACTACTTGAATTACTTAATGGTGAATTTTTCTTGAGTCTACGTATTTCCTGTGGGTTCGACCCTAACCTTGGTTAGGTTTTATATCTTGAAAATGGCCACTTTATCCTCTAAAAAAGAGTTGTAACTTAGGAGACATCAACAAGATTCCAGAAACTTAGAGTTTTTTAGTACCCATTAGATGAGAATTTCTACGAGTCGTGGACCACTTTATGGCTCATAGAGAGGTCTCATAGATATCTGGCTGGAATAATTTCAAACACTGGAATTCTCTATGACTCATAGACCATTTTACGCGTCGTACCTAGTCTCATAGACTTTTCTAGTGAGCAAAAATTGATGTGACTACTGTTTTACCCTTTGCGATTCATAGTATTAACTAAGGCCCGTAAAGGTGCTTTCGTAGACTCTTCTACAACACAGTCTAAAATGTTTTTGCATTACATTTTTTCTTATTTGTGGAGCTAACCTAGGTGCATAAATGTTCATGTTTCATGTACTATAGCCTTAAAAGCAAAATGTGATGAAATCAAGGCCCTATAGAAGAGGCTCAGAGATGCGTCTTCGGAGGATGAGCAGACTCCTGCCCTGAGTGGATCGTTAGAGGAGCTTGGTGTCCACTAGGACCTGGAGGCTGCAAGATTTAGAATAAAGCTACTGCAAGAGCTGGGAAAACTTATGCTTTTGTTATCCACACTCCCTAGTCTAATGATGGAGGCAACATAATATTTTTTAGATGACTCCATCCATAGAGGAGTCCAGCTCTGAGTCAGGCTCCGTAGACGGATCAGAGATAGAGTCATCCACAGTGCCCTAATCATCACTATCTCCACTAGATACTCTTACTAGCTGGTAGCGTATGAAGGGCATACGAGATATATATGTGGAGGGCCAGTAGCATATCAGAGTGGGGCAAGGAAACCAGCTCCATTAGTGATGAGCCCCGATTCATACCAGATAGGCTCGCCAGTGTCCCCAGTCTCTAGGATACGATGATCAGATGCAAACTCCAGTGGCTGACCCAATCACTTGGGCGATACTTCTCAACCATGGTGAGGGAGTTCTATGCTTCATACGTAGCCACTATTCATAATACTCTTACCACGAGGAAGAAGCCCCTCACTCAGCCCAAAACGATCGAGACGAGAGTGAAGGGCCGACAAGTGGACATATCAAAGATCACTATTTGCCAGATGTTATCTAGACAAGAGTTTCCTACCCCTAGATCAACTGGTGAGTATGACTACTTACTCGGCCAGATGCGGTACATGCTGGTGATTAGAGACCTAGAGCACACAGCCAGCTTGATGAGATGGGCGGCAGGTTATATTGCTGAGCAAGGTTTGAAACCTACCTTGGTCACCACATACTCAGAGTTTATTGTCAAGGTTTCACTCAGTTTCCTCGCATAGTTTTGGCAGGTGGTTATTAGATCACACATCCGGTCGACTCTTGTTGAAATTACTTTGACGACGGAGTTTGCAGTACTAGTTGCTAGCATCTTGGCTGGTTATAAGATTGATTGGGCTAGCCTCATCGCCGAGCAGATTCACGAGCCCGCACTAAGGAGGTCCACATCTACCCCTTTCCCCTGCTTGTTATATAGGCTCTATCTAGAGTTAAGAGTAGAGAGCTTACACCAGCTGGACTCGCTAATCGAGGCCCAACATACCTTGGATGCCAGCCTGACCAAGGCTAAAGAAAACCCGATGGCAATTTTGTGAGCACAACACTAGCCTATTCCTATGCCATAGATGTTCACCCCAGTGTCACCACCTGAGTCTCCATACACTACCATCGCCACTACTACTGCTCCTTAGGATAGGCCTCCGCAGCCCGACGTTGATGACGAGAGGGGGCCTACCACTTCTATTCCTACACTATACACCACGTCATCGCAGGATACTCCCGTGGGCATGGTTTACATGTCCGCTATATCTGTATAGTTCGTGGCACAGAGGTTATCTCATGTTGATTCCCAATTGACTCAGCTTGTTTATCAAATTAAGCCATGGGTCCACCAGGCGATTACAAATTCGGAGGGTCACATGCAGGCATTCACAGTCACTATTATTTAGGATTGTCTGTCCATCATCATTGATGTGTTCGAGGAAAGGTGCAACAGAGATTGAGCACGGCCCGACCATCAAATTTGACAGCCCTTCAGAAGGAGATCCAGCGGCTCTGGACTGATATGATAGCAACACTGGTAGCACCCGTGACACTACCGGAGACCATGCCCCCTGGTGTCGTTGGTGGATCTTTTCGCTCCTGATGAGCCTATCCAACCTTCCCATGAGAAGAGACCCTACACAGAGGATGATGATCTAGATGTCGTACACTTATGTGTGGGGTTTATAGAGCAGGAGGAACTCGAGTTTCTCTTAAGGGAGTCGAGGCTGGAGGATAAGAGATGACATGCTTGAGAATGTGAGAGTATAAGGGGTGTTGGCCCCTCCGGACTAAGTGCTAATGCTGAGGAGACTACCATATAGGATGAGGGCAGTCAGACTCAGCCACACACCATCACTTAGGTGCCCAGGTATGATATTTGACCCCTTATACTTTGTTTTGCTTTGAATGTGTGCATTGGGGACAATGCACATCTTTTTCGATAGGGTATGGGTAGTTATGACCCTCAGTGAATTTTGAGTAACTTGGGTCAATAACTACCCCAATTTGTTATCCTGGGTTTTCTTGCATGTGTTCTTTTTCCCATGCATATTTAATTTATGGTGAACCGGCACGTTTAGGATGTTTAGGTAGTATATGTAGCATATAGTACCAATACCTCTGTCATATAACATATTTTTGTGTTTTGTTGGAAAAATGATACCCACCAAAAATTTTTATTAGTTGGTATAGATAGCGAGCATGCATGTTTAGGTGTGTTAACAATGCTTGTTCGGATAAGTGAGGATAAATTGAGATAAAAAGCATGATCTGGGAGTCTTTTGTTGATAATGTAGTCAGTGCCATATGAGTGTGAGCTTTGACTTCCTAAATTCATGTGTTATATGCTAATTCAGAACTTGCCCTATTATTATAAGTTAGACTTAGGTTAATTGGATTAGGAAAGGTTTTAGGCCATTGTTCTTAAAATCCCACTTAGCATAGATGACCAACCAAAATTGTAGTATATCCCTTGTTCCTAATGTTTGAGCCTAAAATGTACCTATTCTTTACAAATACCTAATTAAAATACTCTTATTAGTTGTAAAATCCTAAAATTAGCCCTGGCCCCTCCTTGAACATTGTGCACCTTGACTGAGGCAAAAAAGCCTAAGTTGAGGGTGGCTACCAAAAGTGGCCCTAGTTTTAAGGATGGATATTGTGCACCTTAACTCAGGCCAAAAGGTTATGTTGAGGGTTGCTAGTGTAAGGGTGAAACACAAAATAAGGAGAAAGTTAGTGATACAGAGAAAAAGGGAAAATCATGTACTCGGTGCAAGAAAAAGAAGTGATGCCTTAGTTGTGTGTTAAAGAGAAAAATGAAGTGTAAAATCAAGGCAAAAAGCTGAAATAAAAAGAGAGCACCTAGAAATTCTTGAAATAGGAGAAAGGGAGAATGAGATGAAAATGATATAGTTAGTAGGGCAAAAGTGTAAAAAAAATGCAGTGTGAACTAGGGCCTTTAGTCACTATGTTCCTAAAATATCATACCAAAGACCCCTTGAGCCTACGTTAAAAGCTGAGAAAGTTCTAAAGTGATCCTAGTCCAAGTAATTGAAAGTCTTAGTCATGAGTATGGGGGTAATCCTATGGTATTAGGCAAGATGCATGAATATCTTTTGTATGAGTGAGGGATTTCGCATAGTCCCAAGATTATACATGAAAATATCATTGAGTGTTAGATATGGGACTTCTTTCTATGAGGGCACTTGCATTGCATTGTTAGCATTACATTTATTCAGTGGTTGTGGATTCTTGATAGTACCTCACTTGTCATAGTTGTGTTGTCACATATATTAGTCTATGCTGGTTTGCTAGATGGCTACCTGATTCTTTTAAAAAGATGGTGTGTGTATCTGTGTTTAAGATTGAGGTGATGTATGCCATTGGATTGAGGTCTTTGTGTTACTTATATAGATTGAGTGTGTCGCTTAAGGAAAACCAACAATTAAAAGTTGAGGGTGTTGATGATGTGCTTTCAAAATACAACACTTTTGATGCTTAAAACTTGGAATTTTGTGTGTTCTAAATGCGATGTTAGTTGGTTTAATGTGTTTTTGTGTTATATTTTCAAGATTCTAAGGTTAGTCTTGATTTTTGGACTAATGTAAAAAAGTTGTTGATTTTTATAATGTACAAGATCTTTTACGGGCCGTAGATCACTCTACGGACCGTGAAGTGGGTTTCGTGGATAATTTCAGGGGAGGATGATTTTCTAAAGTTAATTTTTACGAACATGCAGTCGGGTCTTGGAATGATTTACGACTCATAGAACATGGTTCGTGCCCTGTGGATCACAGATTAGGACTTTCTGAAAATTTATCAGATGAAACCCCACTATGGATCATAAATAACTTTATAGGTCGTTGAGAGGTGTCATAGACTTGAAGTCTAATTTTCTAGCAGCACTGTACGAGACCCCGATTATTGGCCGTAGAATGCGATACAGCCCGTAAACCTATTAGTGAGGCGTACCGACCCAGCTATCCTATTATGTTTAGGACATGTATTTTAAATATTACTAATAGATTTTTCAGGTTATTTTTCATTAAATGCATAGTACACAGAGAACTTTAGGATTAGAAAGGAAAATGAAGATATTACATTGGAGAGTTTTTAAAACACATGTACTTTGATTTCATCTTTAATCTTGTGATTCTCCTTGAAGTTGGATTGGCTAGTTCTTAATTCAATTATGTAAGTGCTCTATTATGTTATTCGAATTCATAGTCTTGCATCTACACAAATCATGAGTAGCTGAATCCACAACCAGGGTTGTGGGAGTCATGAAGAGCTAACAAGATAAAATCGGATAATTCATAATTCTTGGAAAATATGCATGCATGTATTAATTAATTCTCTTTGCCTTGCATGTTTTCTAGTGGTGGACAACATTAGAACCCGCCTAGTGTTACTGACTGGACCAAGGTGGTAACAAATAGTAGAAGAGATTAATTGAAAAGATTCGATTGTTGTGCTCTCGTAGAATAAACTGAACTAGGCCAAGGGGAGGTTGTACTAGGACTAATAGGTAATAGTTAGTAATGCACACTACAGAGATGGACCAAGTCATATCATGAAATTCACCTCTCACCTGGACCAAAGGGTTTGGTGCACTTAACTTATCGTTCTGCATGCTACACACTAGAAACGAATTAGGTTACCAGGTGATACTAAGTTAAGGAATCATGGGAAACATAATACCCTAGGTTCTCTTCATATTGATTTCACTCCTGTGCTAGTTAGGTTTACTTTTCTATATATTATTGCCAACCCCCCCTTTTGGGGAAATAAGTCGGTTAACTACTCAAATTACATCGATTGAATTCTCTTGAGTCTGCGTATTCCCTACCCTAACCTTCGTTCGGCTCTATTCCCTGTAGGTTTGACCCTAACAACTGTTGTATCCTCAAAATGGAGATGCAACATGGGCAACATCAGTACCACGATCCAATATGATAAAGGTAGGCACACCATCCATTCTAACCAACTCCCAAATATATAACTTGGCATTGTCTCCAACATTGAAAATAGTCTCAACCGATAAGAAGTGAGCCGTTTTGGGTATCCTTCCAACAATTACCCACATGGAGTCAAATTGCTTCTGGTACAGAGAAACCTAATCTGAAAGTCCACATTCTCATTCTCTCATTTCAATAGAGATTTAAATGTTATGGGCCAAGCAATCGGGCCTTTAATGTTCCACCTTCCCTTGTTGGCAATTAAAGCATTTGGATACAAACTTGGCTATGTCTTTCTTCATACCATGCGACCAAAACACTTTTATCAAGTACCAATATATTTTGGTAGATCCCGGATGTACAGAATAATGAGAGTTATGAGCTTCACTCATGATCATCTCCCTAAAACCATCATCGTCTGAAAAACACAATCTATGTTGGTACCTAATTACACCATCTCCCTCTTGGGAGAGAACGTCTATCTTATTTTCGACAACCAACCTCTTCAACACAACCAATGATGGATCTAAATCTTGCATAGCCTTAACATCAACAACCAAAGAAGATTCATCCCCATTCTGAACATGAATACTACCATCATAAGTGTTGGCCAACCTAACATCCTATTCTAGCCAAATAGTAAACATCTTTTGCCAACTCTTCCTTCCTTTTATCAACATGAGCCACACTTCCCATAGATAGCCTACTAAGAGCATTGACCATAACATTTTGGTTGCAGACATTGTACACCTATGTCATAGTTCTCATGGAGTTCAAACCATCTCCTTTATCTCAAGTTAAGATCTCTTTGAGCAAACACATATCACAAACTCCTGTGGACGATGAAAACATCAACATGTACTCCATACAAATAGTGTCTCTAAACCTTTAAGGCAAATACTACCTCCGCTAACTCAAGATAATGAATCGAGTAGTTACACATTTGCACCTTCAATTTCCTTGATTCATAAGCTATCTGAAACGACCCCGAAAAGTGCCTAATTATGCACCTCGGAATGCCCAAAAATGTTAAATACCATATATCTAAAAATTTGTTCATTCTTTCACAAATATGACTTCATATTCTTGTTCAAGGTGTCAAAATTAGGAGGAGAAGGGTCTAACATTGATTTTAGAGCAACCGCATCAAATTATGATTTTTTAAGTTGGCACAAAATAGTGTTGTTTCCGCATCCCCTCAGCGACGCGCCCATTCTTTAAAATTGGTCCAGTTTTGGACTTCGGTCAAAGACTTTTAAGTCTTGTCCCTAAGTGTTCCCAATCGTGAAAATACCTATATTTAGACTTTTTTCACCCTCATATCACCCTAAATATTCCCCAATATTCACTCAAACACTTAGAGTAATTTTTCTCTCTAGATTCAAGTCCCAAAACCCTCATCCAGATCTAAGAATTTCCATCAAGCTTCAAGTCTCCAATAAAGTCCTCTTCAAGAAATTCTTCAAAGCCAAGGTATGTGGTGTTGAATCATTAGGTCCTTCTACCTATGGTGCCTAAGCCTACTTTTTACTTAAATTGCATGATTTAAATATTGATTTACTTACGGGTCTTGGTTATTATAAATTTCACTGCACAGTGATTTGGATTTTATGAAAGTATGATTATTTTAGCACGTTTTGAGCTATAAATCTTAGATGTAATGTAAGATTTGATGAGGGCTTTTGATATATATTGTTTGAGGGTGTTGCAAGGTGTTGATTGATGGTTTTACAATGGATTTTCTTGCATAATTTCACTCATGAATTGGATGGTCTTACACTAGCATTATACACCCTCCAATTGTTTGATAAAATGCCTTTATTAACGATTCTTTATGTTTTAAGGATCTAGTGGTTAAGTTATGATTCAAGTGACCCTACGAATATTATGAGCATTCTAAAGATGTGTTTAAGTCATGAAAATGTTGATAACGTTGTAGGGATGGATTAAGCCCCTTTTCTAAGCTTACACCTCTTGTAAGCCTTTGATGTTTGATGATAATTGTCACGCCCCAAAGTACCATTAGGGCGGACTGGCACCCGTTGCCGATAAGGCTCGGGAGAACCAACCTGTATCTATGTGCTTTCTATACATATTATAAGAGATTTCTACCTTTGTCATGCCTTTAAGAAGATAAACAGTGATAACAAGACAAAAGAAAATGCATATGACTAGGCTGTTGGGGCCACGGTATTTGAAGTATGAGACATGACCACACTTTGATTTACATAGTCTACAAAGCGTCTAGATAAGAGAAAGTATCAGACAAGGGTCGGGACAGGACCCATCTCAACTAACTGTACAATGTAAACATATAAGCTCTAGACACCCACAAAGCCCTGAAGCAACTGGGAGCTTGGTATCAGCAACTGGATGTCCTGTACTCCTACTGGGGAGACCTACTAGCACTTAAACCTGCAACATGAAATACAAGTCCCCTATAAGGGACGTCAGTACGAGATAATGTACTGAATATGTAAGGGATGATATACTCTATGTGAAGTAATAGCTCAAATGAGATCATGCACTAGTGCAAGATTAGAGACCACCTTTGGTTATACTTTGGAATCATGTGCTTTATGTTCTTTATGTTACTTTACCTTTACTGTATAATCTGTGCACAACTGTAATAAAAATTACCAAATGATCAGTGGTAAACTGTATCGGGATCGTCCCTGGATAGGTTCTTCCTTAACCCCTCGGGATACCACCCATGATAGGATCGTCCCTGGCTAGGTGATTCTTCCACCCCTCAGGCTACCACCCATCAATAAACAATATACTTTACCTTTCAATTACCTTTGAGATGGTTCTTTTGGTGGTCACAATATTGGAGTTGTAGGACTGTAGATGTAACATGTTACATGTAAATAATCATGCAAGACAATATGACAATGAAAAGAGTACATCACATAAATAATGAAATGCGTATGAGATGACATAACTCGTGAACTTTATTTGGCAAAAGGAACCCATGTAACTTGGTATCCATGTATGTATGTAGATTTGAAGGTAATTATGTATAGGAGCATGTGAACATGTCAAAGAGTGGAGACACGATTAATAGTCATGTCGAAGTTAGCAAGTGCCTTTATGTGCCAATGAAGAATCTAGGTTTCATGCCAAGTAATAAGAAATCAAGTAGCCTTACATACCTCGTTGTATGACCTTATTACTACCTCAAGATAACCTTCCCTTCCTCCAAATATTTACCTACAACATAGTAGGTGATAAAACTAGCATTAATAGCCAATAGACACACCTTAGCAGCCCAATCACATAACAAAAAAATACACGGACAGCAAGCGGGTATTGATAAACCCGAGCGCATTCCTTCAAATTTTCCACCCCTAATTGTATTGTTCTAATACATATTTTCATGTACACATCATGTGCAGCCTGGTTTAGTGCCACAACGTTCTTACAAAAGCCCACAAAGCACAATGCAGAGCAATTCTACACAACCTAAAAATGGACAGCATAATGTTACCTTCCTTCACTACATTTGGACGTCAACAATTCCAAACCTAGTCCAACTCTAACCAAACTGTTCCAACAAAATTTACACATGCAAGTAGACCTAAAATAGTCTTATAAGACGTGAGCTAACAACCTTTTATCCAACAGCCCACAAGTTCTAATCAACATTACACTTAAGATAGCACAATAAAACGCGCTTGTTAAAGGAAACCAAAATCAGGGCAGCAACCTTAGGATATTATTTATAACTTAAACCATATTAATAACATCAATATTTATTCATAATATAGCCAAAAAACCATAGGGAAGTCACTAAAACAAAAGGCAAGTATGAAGCAACTTTCTCAATACATGCTGTCTCAAATTTCCAACACAACATACTAGCATATACTTCTTGTTTTTCATAAGATAACCAGACTAAACACATGGGTAAGCTTACATACCACTAAATTCAAGGTGTAGGGCTTCTCCAAGAACCCTAGAAGTCCCCTTGTAGCTGCTTGCTAGGTCAAGAAGTAAGACCAATAAAGTTTTGAGAAAGCTGAAATTTGCCAAGTTTAAAGTGAATGAGTTTTAGCTACTTGTAACCCCTTTTTAAAGGACCATTTAGGCCGACTTACTCTTGACCCTTTGACCATCTTATACTACATATTAATAAGCTGGTTATGGATCAGATTGGCCCTCACACTTGGGCCTAAAATGGGTCTCCAAGTTGATGGGCTTGGGCTGCCTATTTTTCAACTTTCTCTTAGTTAGTTTTGGGCTCAAATGTTCAAGTGGCTTGTCATGTCTTTGGGCCCTTATTGTTATTCATCTTGGGCTGAAAATAAATTCCACTTATGATGCTAAAACACTGGCTAAAGTACACCCTTAACACGGACTTCATTCATAATCGAACTTGGGCAAATTCAACGTCGAGCCTCGTCTCCATTTAGCTAGCAAAATTTAAGCTAAGCAAGTAGGTGACTTACATGCTAGATTACTAGGTCCTACAAGCACCTCAATCCTCATACTTCAGTTAAGATCGTAATCTCCTCAATTTGACACAAAACATGTATGCACTTGACCCTCTTAAGCGTTAGACGCACATATAGCCCATTAAAACGAGATTCAAGCACTTCTAAAAATTAGCACTAATTTAACCAAACCATATCATGTTTCATTTGCATTGTACTAGTACTATGCGGTGTGGGGTGTTACATCCTCCCCCTTTTAGGAACATTCGTCCTCAAATGTTAACACAACTGGATAGCTTAACCATGTTTAAACCTTTACTTACACAAATATTTGACAGCATATTAAGTATTCAATCGCGCGTACCTATTATTGTCCCAATTGTACATGTTGGACTTCCTTTTTAGCTTCAACTAAGTAAGTGTATTCTGATGTCATCGCATCCTCGGCCTCCCATGTTATTTCTTTGGCTTGCTGGTTTCTCCAAAGTACTTTTACTAAAACTATTTCTTTATTCCTTAGCTTCTTAACTTGCCGATCTAGGATAGAAATAGGTACCTCTTCATATGTGAGATCTCCTATAACTTGTACATCCTCAATAGGAGTGATACGAGATGGATCACCTATGCATTTTCGAAGCATTGAGGCATGAAAAACTGGATGAACTATTGAAAGATCTTGGGGTAGTTCTAGTTCATATGCAACCTGCCCGAATCTCTTAATAATTTTATTTGGCCTTATGTTACGTGGACTCAGTTTTCCTTTCTTACCAAATCTCATAACCCCTTTCATTGGAGACACCTTTAAAAATACCCAATCCCCTACT
>JAPFFP010000018.1:114240-125222 GCA_026153255.1 Solanum medicagineum
CAAATTGCACGATATCCCCAAAAGTTTTCAAGTTGACACTTTGCCCCAATTATGTTAATTACGGGGTCTAACATTGAAAACAAGACCTTGCACTTTTTAATTTTATCACTTAATATATTTTGTGGTATTTTCCTTCTCTGTATGTTCTCCAATACTTGATTTCATAACACGTTATCAACACGAGGCTCTAACCACTTCAAGCTACATTAAACAGGTAACAAGGTAAAAGTTTTATTTTCGTAAAAATGTCTAATATTACCAAACTTGAATTTGTTGCCTTGGATATATAGGGAAAATGCTACTCGTCATGGGCACTAGATGTCGAAAATTCATCTTGATGCGATGGGTCTCGCAGACACCATCAAAGAAGACAACCAAGCATCCAACCAGGACCGTGCCAAGACCCTAATATTTCTCCGCCATCATCTTGACGAGGGACTAAAAATGCATTATCTTACTTTGAAAGACCCCCTCGTACTGTGGAATAATTTAAAAGATAGGTTTGACCACCTGAAGTTGGTCATTCTCCCACAGACGCGTCATGATTGGCTCAACTTGAGGTTGATGGACTTCAAAAGTATAATCGAAATATAATTCGGCTATCTATAAAATTGTGTCTCAGTTAACCTTATGTGGAGAAAAGGTCACCGAACACGATAAACTCGAGAAAACGTATTGTACGTTCCCTCTCGCAAATATGCTCCTATAGCAACAACATCGGGAAAAAGGCTTCCAAAGGTATTCTGATTTACTTTCGCACTTGCTTGTTGCTGAACAACACAACGACCTATTGACGAAGAATCATGAAAGTTGACCCGTTAGTTCTACGCCACTCGCTGAAGTGAACCAGACAAATTATAACCAACAAGAAAAGGATAATGGCCTCGGTCGTGATCGTGGCCGTGGTCGTAGAAGAAATTATAATCATGATGGTCGTGTTGCACCCAGGAATGACCGACAATATAAAAATAAGAGTGAAAAACAGGAGGTTGTGCCGAAGAAAAATTCAGAAGATATATGCAATAGATGCGGAGGAATGGGGCACTGGTCGCGTACCTGTCGATCATCCAGGCGTTTGGTCCAGCTCTATCACGCATCCCTGAAAAAGGGAAATTGCAATCCAGAGACAAATTTTACCTCTGAGGATAGTGCTGAACCTCTAGATAAGACGGGTAATAATGCAGAGGTGAATTTTATATTTGGAAATAATGTTGAGCCTATGCATTTGGATGTGGATAACTTCATTATTATCCCGGAAGGAAAAATGGCCACTGATGGGCCTTCTGTAATCTAGATAACCTTCTCTTCCTGTTTATTTATGTTTGTTGGTGTACGTTGATATTACCCGAATATTTTTAAAGAAACAAAGTATGTAATAGTTTTGGTTAATGGTAATATTTACTCCGTTTTGTTTTTGAAGACAATTATGGATATGCCTCAAATTTTATTTGGATCACTGATCAATCGTGAGGATATTTGTGTAATTGATAGTGGAACAACTCACGCCATTTTCAAAGACGAGAAATATTTTTTGTAATTGCTTAGAAGAAAAGCAAACATTACTACAATCTCTGGTAATTCAAAATTGATTGAAGGCTCCGGAAGAGCTATTATATTTCTACCCAAGGAGACGAAACTAGTTATAAAAGATGCAGTTTTCTCTTCAAGATCCCTGGGGAACTTGTTAAGCTTCAAAGATATCCGCCGAAATGGATATCATGTCAATACACTGAATGAGAAGAATACTGAATATCTTTGCATAACTAAAAGTATCTCAGACCACAAACACATGTTAGAAAAATTGCCAACCTTATCTTCTGGCCTATATTATGTAGAAATTTGTGTAATTGAAGCTCATTCAATCATAAACTAGAAGTTTACTTATTTGAATACTTTTGTGTTGTTGAATGACCGAATAGGTCATCCTGGATCAATAATGATGAGATGAATCCTTGAAAATTCAACTGGGCACCCATTAAAGAACCTGAAGATTCTTACCAATAATGAATTTTCTTGTGTTGCTTGCTATCAAGGAAAATTAATTATCAGACCATCGACCCTGAAGGTCGGCATCGAGTCCACCCGATTTTTGGAGCATTTTACATGGGGACATATGTGGACCTATTCATCCACCTAGTGGGTTGTTTAGATATTTTATGATCCTAATAGATGCATCCTCCAGATGGTCCCATGTGTGCCTCTTATAATTTCGCAACTTAGCGTTTGCGAAGTTATTGACACAAATAATAAGGTTACGAGCGCAATTTCCAGATTATCCTATTAGGTCTATTCGTCTAAATAATGCTGGAGAATTTACATCCCAATCGTTTGATGATTACTGTTTATCAACTGGGATAAGAATTAAACATCCAGTTGCTCATATTCATACTCAAAATGGCCTTGCAGAGTCATTTATTAAGCGCCTACACTTGATAGCAAGGCCATTACTCATGTAAACAAAGTTGCCCATTGCTGTTTGGGGTCACGCTATCTTACATGCAACAACACTCATTCGCCTCACACCTACCAACTATAATAAATACTCTCCGTCATAATTACTATTTGGTTATAAGCCCAATATCGCTCATCTACGAATATTAGGTTATGGCAGTATATGTGCCCGTAGCACCACTGCAATGTACCAAAATGGGTCCTCAATGAAGGTTGGGGATATATGTTGGGTTTGATTCACCTTTCATAATTCGCTACCTCGAGCCGCTGACAGGAGATTTATTTACTGCTAGATTGTAGATTGTCAGTTTGATGAAACAAGCTTCCTGCAATTAGGGAAGAGAAAAAGGAGGAAGTCGAAAGAGAAATTACATGAAGAGTCCCATCACTATTGCATTTTGATCCACACACTCGTATGTGTGAGCAGGAGGTCCAGAAGATCATTTACTTATAGAAAATAGCGAATCAAATGTCAAATGCATTTACCAATTTGCAAAGGATAACTAAATCATATATCCCTGCGGTGAATGTGCCTATTCGGATTGATGTCCTAAAGGGACCATCTGCTAGTGTCATAGCTTCTGAATCACAAACACGCCTGAAGCGTGGTAGACTATTGGGTTCAAAGGATAAAAATCGTAGGAAAAGAAGCATGAAAAATGATAAAAATAACATTATAAAATAACCTCATGAAGAAGTCCAAGAACTGATTAATCCTGATGTTCTTGAAGAAATCAGTGAACCCGAGACTCAAGTGAACAAAGAACTTTCGTTGAGTTCTACTGGTGATCGAATAAATTTAGATCGATCGAAAGTTACAGTGGATAATGTTTTTTGCATATAATGTTGCACTTAACATCATGCAAGAGAGTGAGGATCTTGAGCATAAATCTGTCGAATAATGTCGATGTAAAGATGATTGGCCAAAATAGAAAGAGGCGATTCAATCAAAATTGAATTCACTTGCTAATTGTGAGGTATTTGGACCTGTAGTCTAAACCCCTAATGGTGTGAAACCAGTTGGCAATAAATGAGCTTTTGTGCGAAAACAAAATGAGAGAAATGAAATTATAAGATATAATGCATGCTTTGTTGCACAAGGATTCTCTCAAAAGCTCGGTGTCAACTATGAGGAAACATATTCACCCGTAATGGATGCAATGACTTTTTGATATCTCATCGGTTTAGCTGTACATGATAATCTTGAAATATACCTAATGGATGTGGCTACGGCTTAACTTTACGGTTCATTTGATACTGAAATTTATATGAGAGTTCCAGAAGTATTCAAATTGCCTGCTACATATAAGTGTAAGTCTCGCGAAATGTTCTCGGTTAGATTGCAAAGATCATTATATGGTTTGAAACAATCCTGACGAATGTGGTATAATCGCCTTAGTGAGTACTTGATTAATGAAGGCTATATAAATGATGTCATTTGTCCTTGCATATTTATAAAGAAGACAAAATCAGGATATATTGTCCTCGCCGTTTATGTTGATGACATAAATCTCATTGGAACCCCTGAAGAGGTCCAAAAGGCAATTGTATCTCTAAAGAAAGAATTTAAGATGAAAGACCTTGGAAAGACAAAACTTTGTCTGGGTCTGCAAATTGAACATTTAGTAGACAAAATTTTTGTTCATCAATCTGCCTATACTGAAAGAATCTTAAAATGATTTTATATGGACACAGTGTAATCCATTAGGTACTCCAATGATTGCTCGATCACTTGAAGTGAATAAAGACCCATTCCGACCTCTAGAAGAAGGTGAAGAACCTCTTGGTCCCAAAGTACCATATCTAAGTGCCATTGGTGCACTTATGTATGTTGCAAATGCAACTAGACTTGATATAACATTTCCTATCAATTAGCTAGCAAGATATAGTTCTTCCCCAACACGAAGATATTGGAACGGTATCAAGCATATTCTGCGATACGTAAAAGGAACTGTCGATATGGATCTGTTCTATACTAACCAAGATTATACAGATCTTATTGGTTATGCAGATGCAGGTTATTTTTCAGATCCGCATAAAGCCCGATCTCAAACAGGTTATCTGTTTACATATGGAGAAACTGCTATATCATGGCGATCTACAAAGCAATCCGTTGTTGCTACTTCTTCAAATCATGATGAAATAATAGCAATTCATGAAGAAAGTAGAGAATGTGTATGGTTGAGATCGATGATACATTCCATCAATAAAAATGTGAACTGAAGAATGATGTCAAAATGCCCACGATCATATTCGAGGACAATACTGCGTGAAGTGCTCAACTAAAATGAGACTTCATAAAAGGAGACAGAATGAAGCACATTTCACCAAAGTTGTTCTTCACACATGATCTCCAAAAAAATGGTGATATTGAAGTGCAAAAAATACGTTCAAGTTATAATCCAGCAGATTTATTCACTAAATCTTTGCCAGCCTCAACTTTTGAGAAAATGGTATACAAGATTGGAATACAAAGACTCCACCAATTGGATCGTGGCCTTTAATTAGGGGGAGTAGAATATGCGTTGTACTCTTTTTCCCTTAACCAAGGTTTTTTCCCACTGAGTTTTCCTGGTATGATTTTTAATGAGGCAGCCAGAAATGCGTACTAAGAATATCTAGCAACTTCCTTTACATGGACAATTAAGGGGAAGAGTATGACTATTATATGTATACTAGTTCCTAGAGAAAAATTATGTATATTATTCTTTTGGCTTCCAACTCCAACTATATCTATATAATACGACTATTATATGTATACTAGGTCATAGAGAAAAATTATGTATATTATTCTTTTGGCTTCCAACTCCAACTATATATATATATAGTACGACTATTATATGTATACTAGTTCCTAGAAAAATATATGTAAATTATATATATATTAATTGTTTTAGATAAATTCTATAACTCCAAAATAGAGATATCACCTAACACAATGTTAAAATAGTGTATTTTTTAAAAATATTTTTAGATGATCATTCAATTATATTTTCTTTTCTTTTTTAGAGAGTCATTCAATTTTCATTTTTCAACTCAAAAATTATTTGATTATGATTCTTTCAGATAAAATCATTCAACTTTAATTTTTAATTAAAAAATTACTCAAATTTGAATTTATTTATGTAAATTCACTCAACATATTTAATAAAGTTTTTTCATTAAAATTTGCTTACATGAACTTTTGATTTTTATTCAAAATTTAGAATAATAGTGATACCTTTTATTTTACCTTTTTCCCCAAAATTATTCTCTCTTGTCCGATTCTTTCTCCTTAACTTCTCTGTTATTTTTTAAAAAAAATTCTGAATTTCAAACTCTTGTTCCAAATCGCTCTTTTAAGTGGCACCTAATACTAAATTAATAATACAATAATTTCCATTTATTTTAGAGATTTTAGTTTAATCTCTTCCTCTCTGTTGCTTCTTTAGTCAGTGAAGTTTCCCTTTTTTATTTTTGGCTAAAGGCATAAGCGGCCTCCTGTAGTTGTACGCTTTTTCTGCTTAGACACCCCAACTTAACTTCTTTCCTATTAGACACTTCTAGTATTAAGAATATGAATCATTTAGACACTTTGTGCTGATGTGGCAAAAGCGTGTGATTAATGCCTTGTGAGGTGCGTGAACAGTGAATTTTTAACATTTTTTTTCGTTATTTCTTTTTGCTCCTCTCATTTTTATTATTAAAAAAATATATAATTTTTTTTCTCTTTCCTCTTCTTTCAAAAGTGCAGACCACCATTAACACAATTCACCATCAATTTTTTTTTTCACAAATTTCCTCTCTTTTTTTTTTTGTTTTTTAATCTTCTTTTCATTGTTTTAGATTTTTTAGATATAAAGATATTTTTCAACGCTTTTTTTGTCAAAAGAAATTAAGACCGCCATCTACATCTCTTTTGTTGAAAATAATGGAGCCATCATCCATATTTTCTTTGCTAGAAAAAATAGAGATTATCATTCACGTCTTCTTTGTTGGAAACAAAATGAAGATCACCGTCTACTTCTCCTTTTTTTTGTCTTTTTCTTTTTTGGTTTTGAGATTAGAGTCTTTATTTCCTTTTTCTTTTCATTTGGTAGTCGAAAAAAATGACGACCCGCAACTTCTTCACCATAAAAATGGAGATCATTATTTAAATTCTACGTTTTTTCTTTTGGGGTAGGGTGAGGGTGCGACGACGCCCGGGAGGGGGTGGTGGCAGGTGAGGCTTGGAATAGAAATGCATTTTTTTATTTTTCTTTTTCGTTTTAGATTATTTCATATTTAGAATTTATTTTATAACTATTTTAATTTAAATGCCAAATATTTTTATTTAATTTGTTGTTTTTGTCACATATTACACTCTCTTATTCTTTTTTACCACATCAGCAGAAAGTGTCTAAATGGTTCAAATTCTGAATACTAGAAGTATCCAATAGGAAAAAGGTTAAGTTGAGGTGTCTAAGTAGGAAAAACGTGCAACTACAGGGGGCCACTTAGGCCTTTAGCCTTTATTTTTTGAGTAAACACAAAGTGTGTAATTTTACAAAGTTAATGGTGTATTTCATATGCTTTGAAAGCTAGTATAAATAATAAATTTAAATTAGAAAACATAGAAGGTTGAGTCAAGTGGTGCGAGTCATTAAATATTTTAAATGGATATTCCTTTTGGCATTTTCAACCAAATTACCATTTTATCCTTCCTGAAAGTTGTCTTGAATCATTTTTTGTCGAGTCCAAAAGTTAAATTTTGAAAATCTTGTAAAAAGTTGGAGTTTTGTAAAAGAAAGAGTTTTCAAAGGCTTAAAGTTGAAAATTTCAAGTTTTTAGGTCATTTTGAGTTTTGAGTGCAGGAATTCGATTCCATCAATTTCGAAATGACGAATTTGGTGTAGGAGAACTTGCAGAACTGAATTTAGAGTTAGAATGGAGATTTTAGGCCCAAAGTTGCATTCTAGTTCATTTTGGATCATATGTTTGACTTTGGTCAACGGTCGAAGTTCGAAGGCTCGTATCGAAATTTTGTCAGTTTCAATGACGCTAGAAATGGATTCATAGTAATTTTTAGAGCTTCCATGAATATTTTGAGTATTTGAGTCCAGAACTAGTTTAAATGTGCTTTCTCGATTTCTAAGCCAATGAGGACCCAAACTTGAATTCTGATATGCCATTAAGTTCGGATCGTCGTTTCTACTAGGGTTCTGTGTTTAATTTGTGTTCAAGGAGTTACAAACGAATTCCTGGAGGTCCAGTTCCTATTTTGTTTATGCTGTGCTATGCTGATCTTTGTTGTTTCTAGTGTATTTGGCCTTAGTACTCCGCGTTCGTGCCTCGTTGATCGTGTTCGTGGAGGTCAATGAGCCCTCCATGTTCGCTGGAGATTGGTCCGTGTTCGCGGAGTCCAATCAGTCAGACCTCTGCGTTCACAGGGTGACGGCCATGCTCATGGAAGGTTAATTCCCTCAAGCTTCCGCGTTCATGGAGCATAAATTTACCTCAACAGTGAACAAATTTTAAAAGACGTGATTAGACCCTTTTCCCACCATTTTTATAACTCTAAGCTTCATTTTAAAGAGGAAGTTCAAGGCATTTGAAGGCAATTAGATTAGGTAACTATTTTCTAACCTATTTCATTGATTTACATTGATTAGTTAGTGTTTTTGACTTATAATTTTGGGATTTTATTGGTGAAATTTGGGTATTTTTTGACTTGGTTTTTTGGAACTTTAATTTATGATTTATCCCTCATCTTAACTCCATTTTCGATATCATTTTCACCGCTGAAATCCTTGTCACCTTAGGAATATTTTCATTCTTTAATTTTTAGATTGCGACTATATTTTCAGGTATGAGATTTTTGATCATTTTTCCCTTTTCTTCTGAATTAATTTATTTTAGTGTCATAAGATTCATTATATAATTGTGATATTATATGTGATTTGAATTATCGTTGAAGGGGGAAAGCGACGAATTTGACTTGATATAAGACTGTAATTGAGGCAAGTGGACTTCTAACCTTTTGTTAAGTATGAATGAACCTTATATGCTATATATATGTGACTGAATGTTTTGGGGGTAGAATTGTATCATCTTAGGGTTCCTCCCCAGTACCTGTCCGAGATCCTGCACCACCAATGAGAGGTTCAGCCCCACAGACTAGGGGCCGAGGTAAAGGTTAGATTGATAAAGGTAGACATACCGAAGGTAGGGGAGCAGGTGGTATTTCCACTCATTCAGGTGGTAGAGGGTCAACTTCTATGAGTGGAGGTCAAGGTGGCTATTGCTATGCCTTCCTAGGTAGACTGTAGGCTGAAGCATCTGATGCTATGATCACAGGTATTATTTCAATTCATCATACTGTATTATTTGATCCTGGCTCTACTTATTCTTATGTGTCTGCTTACTTTTCGTTGGGTTTGAGTTGCCTTGTGATTCCATGCCTGTTCCTGTTCATGTTTCGACCCTAATAGGAGAGCCCTTAGTAGTGGATCGAGTGTACCACTCCTGTCTTGTTTCCTTGGAAGGCTATGAGACGTGGTAGACTTGATCATATTAGATATGGTAGATTTTGATGCTATTCTGAGTATGGATTGGCTATCTCCGTATAGTCTTATCTTAATTGTTATGCCAAGATCGTTACCTTAGCCATGCCAGGTAGACTGAGGACTGAGTGGATTGATTCAAAGGGTTCCTATCCTAGTAAAGTGATATCTTATATTCGAGCCCAAAAGTTGATTGATCAAAGGTGTTTGGCTTACTTTGCTTTTATTCGTGACACTACTGCTGAGTCACCTTTTTATGGAGTCTATTCCGGTGGTTTGTGAGTTCCTGGATATGTTTCCTACTGATTTACCTGGAGTTCCCCCTGATTGGGACATTGATTTTGCTATTGACCTTGAGCCGAGCACTAATCCCATTTCTATCACTCCCTATCAGATAGCTCCAACTGGGTTGAAGGAGCTAATGGAGTAGCTCTAGGATCTGTAGAGCAAGGGCTTTATTCACCCTAGTGTTTCACCATAAGATGCCCCAGTCCTATTTGTACAGAAGAATGATGGATCAATGAGGATGTGTATTGATTATAGACAGTTGAACAAAGTGACTGTCAAGAACAAGTACCTATTTCCCTGTATAGATGACTTATTTGATCAGCTTCAGGGAGCCGACCTATTTTCAAAGAATAACTTGTGGTCAGGGTATCACCAGGCTTCATATTCGACCATTAGACATACCTATGACAACCTTTTGGACTAAGTATGGCCACTATGAATTTTTTGTTATATCCTTTGGTTTGGCTAACACCCTTGCAATATCTATGGAGCTCATGAATGGGGTGTTCCGATCGTGTCTAGACTCATATGTGATTGTGTTCATAGATGATGTCTTGGTCTATTCCAAGACCAAGGAGGACCACATGAGGCATTTGAGGATTGTGCTCCAGAGATTTAGGGAGGAGAAGTTGTATGCAAAATTCTCTGAGTATGAGTTTTGGTTGAGTTCAGTAGCATTCTTGGGGCACATGATGTCCAAGGAGGGTATTCGAGTTGACCCAGCGAAGATTAAGGTAGTTTGGGGTTGGAGTAGGCCTACCTCAACTACGGAGATTCTCAGCTTTATGGATTTGGCTGGTTATTATTGCCATTTTGTTGAGGGTTTCTCCATCATTGTAGCTCTATTGACTAGTCTTAGAAAAATATGGTATTTCATTGGTCTAATGAGTGTGAAGAGAGCTTCCAAAAGCTCACGTTATTGTTGACTACAACTCCTATTCTTGACATTGCCGGAGGAGGTTGTTGATTCCACTGTTTATTGTGTTGCTTCGAGAGTGGGGCTAGGTAGTGTGTTGATACAGAAATGAAAGTTTATTGCTTATGCTTCTAGACAACTGAAGACCTATGAGAAGAACTACCCCAATCATTATTTGGAGTTGGCTACGTTTGTGTTTGTGTTGAAGTAATGGCGTTTCTATCTATATGAGTCCATTATGAGGTCTTTACTGACCATCAAAACCTACAGTATATCTTCAGTCAGTGAGATCTAAATCTAAAACAAAAAAGGTGGATTGATCTTTAAAAGATTATGACTTGACTATTCTCATCAGCTCACAAATGCCAATATGGTGGCCGATGCATTGAGTAGGAAGGCTTCCGATATGGGGAGTTTAGTAGCTATCTTGGTTGATGAGGTAACATTGGCTAGAGATATTCAGAGATTGGCCAATGAGTTGGTCAGGTTACAGATTGCAGAGCAAGGTGGAGTGCTTGCTACTATTAAGGCTCGCTCATCGTTGATGGATCAAATTTGTGAGAGACAGTTTAAGGATGAGAAGTTATGTATTATCCGGGATAAAATGACTGGAGGAAAATGTCACGACCCGAAAAATGGGCGTGATGGCACTCGTCTTTTCCCACCAAGATAAGTCAGCCTTCAACCCAACTATAACATTTAACTGCGGAATTAAAATCAAAATGAAATTTCAATTTAATGAAATCTCCCAAAACCTGGTTGTCACGTGCACAAGCTTCTAATGTATTACAATAGATTCAAAAAGA
>JAPFFP010000018.1:125322-147842 GCA_026153255.1 Solanum medicagineum
TGAGTTTCCGTGCAGGTGGTTTAGTCAGTAAAACAAAGGAAACTCTGCCGAATTTTCTGTAGAATTGTTAAGCTTATTATATGATAATTGTGAGTGCTATTTGGGGTTAGTGCCTAATCGGCACTAGTCACGGCCCCGGGGTCGGGTCGTGACAGTTATTGATACTTCTCTCATACTTTTATCCAAACATGTAACTACTTATTTTTAAGATAAGTTTCATCACTTTGAAAAATGCTTTTGAAGTACTTTTTAAAAGCTGCTTTTTTAGCTAATCCAAACTGACTCTTAACCCTATCATGTTGCTTTAAGTTGTGACAACTTTTGCTTTATTTTTTTACGTTTGGATGTACTAGGACATTGAAATCTAGCCCCTTCCAACATTTCAAAAGGATAAAAATAATTTAATTTATGGTGTAGTAGCTGATTTGTTTCCTGTAGTAACACTTTATTTGTTCTTATTTTTAATTATTATTATGGTCATTCTGTATGTTAATTTTAAGAAAAAATAATGTAGCTATACAAATATATGATATACATTATACAACTATAATTTTTTAAAAAAAATATAATTTATAACTATAGTTAAGATTTTGTCCCTATTTTTCCTCTCCTTTCTTCCTCTCTCTTGCCTCTTTCCTCTCTGTCTGCAATATCTTGCCAGATATACAATTACATACATATACGAACTACATATATACAATTATTTTGATAGATATATGTAGTCAATTCGATAGATGTACATATACAATTCTCCTCTCTCAACTCTCTGCCATCTCTCACTCGCCTCTCTCCTCCCTCCAAGTCACATAGCCAAGGTTATGTCATGTAATTATATAAAATATAGCTATTTGACCATATTAAGATTCAAGCCTAGGCTATTTATGAAAATTCACCTAATTTTAATCCTTATCTTTCTTTCTTGGCCATTTTACACAAATCCCATACTTTTTGGAGCTAACTCTAATTAATACCAACTTTTTTCAAAATTACCATAAATTCCTTTTTTTATACAAAAATCGAACCCGGTGATACATGTCAAAAAGGTAGGAGCATTTAAGGTATTTTAATTGTGATACATGGAGAAGTAGGGATTGTAATTTGTATCAATAAGTGTTGCAGTTTTGTACTCCCTCTGTCCCATTTTATGTGGCACCCTTTGACTTGGCACGGTGTTTAAGAAAAAAAGTAAGACTTTTGAAACTTGTGGTCTAAAATCATTCTGAGAATTTTATGTGGTTGAGATTAATTTCATTAAGGGTAAAAAAGGAATTTTAAAGCCAAATTATTTCCTATTAAAGTAAGGTGACATTCTTTTTGGGACGAACCAAAAAAAAAAGGGTGGCACATAAAATGGGACAGAGGGGGTATCATTTAAGGGATTTTTGTAATTTTTTAAAAGAGTAGGGATTTTTGGTAATTATATAAATATATGTTGTGTATTTATGTAATTTTTAGTTATTTCTTTGCGTGAATAAGGATACAGGTCCATTTTGGACTCTACTTTTGCACTTCAATGCGCCACGGAAGCCCAAGTCGTCTTCCTCTCAAGTTAGTCCATCAATTTCTTGGCTTTGGAGAGTGTCATACAAGTTATGGGATCTGGTAGCTATATACATGTGTATACACTTGATGTGTAGAATATACATAAATATACACTATGTATACACAGGGAAAGGGGATAAAAGCCCAATTCTAGAGCAGTTGAGCAGAAAATAAAAGGGCCAAGCAGGCCAATCTTTTCCTTAGAACGGAGAAGGGCCTAAAATTCCCTTGAAGTATTGAAAATGGTATAAAAATATTCTTCATCCACCTGTTGAACCTACAATGTCTGTGGCATCTACTTTTAAGTCCAAAAATGCCCTTCATTCACCCTTTCGGCTCAGTTATGCCCTTGAAACTAACTACTATCTCTTTTTTTTTCCTTTTTAAATATTTATTATGTTTCATTTTCTTATGGCATAAAGTAAACTCCATCCTCAATTCTTTCTTTACAAACAAAAAAAAAAAGAATCTTATATTTTTTTATTTTAGTTTTTAAAGTTTATTTTGGGGTTACAAAGAAAAACATTATTTCAATTTGGATAAAAATGTGATTAAAAAAAAATAGTAGTTTTACTGTATTTTTTTTTAAAAAAAGAATTTAGGGCCATGAAGAAGATATATTTTGTTGTATTTAATAAATTATGAAAAATAAACTTTAAAAAAGACTCTCTTAAAAATCTAAAGTTACAACAATACATATATTGAAATTGTTAAAAAAATCTGCACATACTTGTATTTTATGTAGACACAATAATTAATCTTTTAAGGAACAAAGCGATTGGTTAAAACCGATTTAACTTTCTTTAATTTTTTATTTAATCAAATTTGAATAGTTTTTCATTATTTTTAGCATAACATTAGAAAAAGCAAAAACATAGTCTTTGGATAAATTTAAAACTTACTTTTTTCATTAATTTTGTATATTATTAAAAAGTTGTCTTCTTTAGAAAGCTAAATCGGTTAATTATTTTAATAAATCATTTTTAAAAGAAACACTTTGCTCCTTAAAGCAATACAGTATTTTGGTTTGGATAAATTATTAAAAGAAATTTAATGAATATGAAGTTTTAACTTATTCCATAAGAAAATGAAAACATAATAAATATTTTTAAAAAGTAAAAGAAAAAAAAGAGAGAGTGGTTAGTTTCAAGGGTATAAGTGAGTCAAAAAGGTTAATGAAGGGTATTTTTTTGTCACAACCCAGGAGGATACCCTTGGCATTGCCGGCACTCAGAGACTATTGCTAGCCTCCGAGCGAACCACTTGACCTCATTGTCACCTCATACTCAACAGTGGAAGAAAATACTCAAATAAAAGTATAGATCAACTGACTAAATCCTCTCATATATAAATATTTCAAATGAACAAAGTTCGAAAAATAATGACATTCATCTATCTTTACTCAATGTCTATGAAGCCTCTTCCTCTAACATTTAGATGGTACCATGATAGGCCATGACTACCCAACTCAAGGAAAATAAAATAAACTACTTATTCAAAGTAAAAGGTCTCCTCCGAAGGTAATGAGCCCTTTGGAGGGATTATTATCTCTGCAATCATGGATCTGAACTCCAACGGTTCGTCTGCTGAAATCCTCTAATACCTACCTTTGCATCATTTTATGATGCAATCCAAATGGACGTCAGTATATGGAATATACTAGCATATAAAATAGGTGAAAGGGAAAGGACATAATCAAATCAAGTAACTCAACTCAACTCAGTAAAACATGCAAGTTTAAGAATGTAGTCATGCTTTGAAAATAACTCAATGATATGTAACTCAGTCAAATCAATTATGCAAAACTAGGGAGTTTCTCAAATTGTCAAACATCCTACCACCCTCTTTGATGGTGCATAACAAATACGACGTCGTTGCTCACTTGTCCATTACTTGCCAAGGAAGGATGTCAACATCAACATCATGGATCATGATCCATCATCCCTGTCCACCTTTTTGGGACAAGAGTTGCCAGAACATGTTGCTCAACTATCCTACGCGGGCAACATATTTATGGGGTGTGAGTCACTTGTACTCAACACAACTCGGTGCTCAATACTACTCCCAAAACATCCTCTTTAAAACTCATCTCAAACATCATCATCATCATCATCATTATCATCATCATCATCTTTTTCTTCTTCCATTAATAAATATAATTTGAAAATTTATTTACGTCATCATCAAATATTTACTCAAAACATCACTTAAATCAATGCTCAATTTCATTAAAACTCATCAAAACACCAAGTTCTTTCTTTTTGTAAACATATGCTTCAAAATCTTTACATATCATCAAGACTCTTTCTCAAGTAAGTATTTATGCTCAAAACTCATTTTCATGTAGACTCAATAAAATATGTTCAAAAATCACCTTGCTCAATATATGAGACGACCATCAATCTCAATTCGAAAAATGCATAAACATTAAATGTAATCATCGTTTCATATGAAGGAAGACATGAACATGCATCCAATTAAATACTCAACTCAATATCATCATCAATACATTTTTATGCACAAGGACATCAATAATGTGATAGATAATTCAAGGGTTCAAATTGGGAAACTCAAGAAAAGTCAAACTCAATTCAACTCGAATCAATTTATGTGAAGGGGCACGTGGATGAACTCAATCCAACCTTGTGTTAGCCTTATATACCTGGGATGAAGGTAGACGATCAACTTGGCATAAATCTGGCTTGAATTCCTCGAATCCTCACTCTTCTCTCTTCTCTTTAGCCCTACGTCTTTTGTTAGAAGTTTTGAAAGACTTAAGAATGGGTTTAAAACTATTTTTATACTCAAAACGACCTATTTTTATTGTATTTTAAGTTTAGAAGGGGTTGGAAAAGGTCAGGAATACCCCTCACAAAAAACTAAAAAAAAGTTCAGCCCAGAGGTATGTGGGTCCGCGATGCTGGCTTGTACTTTTTTCTGGGTTTTTTAATCCCATAGAAATTGTGAATCCTTGACAAGTCCTCGATGCGGACATGTCGCGCACTTTCACTGGAAATTCTTTTAGCATCAGAATTTCTTTTATTTGTTTGCTCTAAGAATCAATTGAGACCACTTTCCCACTCAATTTTTCATGTTGATCGCTTATCCAGTCTCGGATTTGCCTTCGGAGTATAAGAAGGCGCATTATGCGCACATCTCTTCTCTAGGGGTATTTTGGTAATTTTACTGAGTATTACATTATCTCCCCCTTGGAATCATTCGTCCTCGAATGATGAGTAAAGGTAAAATCTCCAGTCCCTACATGGTTGGTTCATGTAGGAAAAAGTATGCATTAGTACGTTTGAATGTACTAAGAATGTGGGCATGCAATGCATATGAATTATAAACCTGCCTTCAATGTTAGATGACAAGGGCACATAATATAAGAAGAAATATATATCCAAGGAAGAGTAATATAACAATATGCCATGAGATCCATGATGCACGAAATGCATAATGCTTATATAAAGAGGGGATGAAACCTCAACCGACACATAAGACTAAGTGAGCTATTACTTGGAATCCCAATGTTATTCTCCCACTGAAAAAGAAGTGATCTACTTACCAACATGAGCCACACTTCCCATAGATTGCCTACATAGAGCATTGGCTACAATATTTGCCTCTTTGGGATGATATTGAACACTTATGTTATAGTCCTTAAGGAGTTACAATTATTTTCTTTGCCTCAAGTTAAGATCCCTTTGAGTGAACACATATTGCAAACTTTTGTGGTCGGTGAAACATCAACATGCACCACATATAAGTTGTGTCTCCAAATCTTTAAGGCCAAGACCACCACTGCTAACTCAAGATCATGAGCCGGATAATTACGCTCATGCACCTTCAGTTGCCCGGATGAATAAGCTATCACCTTACCTCATTGCATAAGTACACAACAAAATCCAATACGACAAGCATCACAATACACCACAAACACATCTAAATCATACGATAATGTCAAAACAAGAACTAGTATAAGTCGATCCTTCAAAGTTTGAAAACTCTTCTTACACTCATCCAACCATACAAACTTGGACTTTTTTTGAGTTAGCTTAGTCAATAGAGATGCAATAGATAAGAAAACTTCAATAGACCTTCTATAATAACTAGCCAAACCAAGAAAAGTTTGAATATTACCAAGGAGTCAATGCTCTAGGCCAATTTTTCACGTCCTCAGTCGTCTTCAGATCACCCGTGATACCATAATCGGACACCACATCACCAAGAAAAGCTATCTTACCCAACCAAAATTCATATTTGCTAAACTTAGCATATAATTTATTCTCCCTCAAGGTTTAAAGAACCAACCTCAAGTGATCCATATGCTCGTGCTCACTTGGGGAATAAATAAGGATATCATCGATAAAGACAACCACAAAATTATCAAGGAATGGTTTGAACACACATATTCATAAGATCTATAAACACGGCTGGAGCATTAGACAATCCAAACGACATTACCACAAGTTCAAAATGCCCATACCTAGTCCAAAATCTTGTCTTGGGGATGTCACACTCCCTAACCTTTGATTGATGATAACCAAAACGGAGGTCAATCTTTGAGAAATGGGTGGCCCCTTGAAGTTGATCAAATAAGTTGTCGATCCTAGGCAATGAATATTTATTCTTGATGGTTACCATATTCAATTTCCTATAATCAATGTACATATGGAGAGATCTATCTTTCTTTATTACAAATAACACCGGAGCACCCCGTGGAGATATACTTGGCCTAATGAAGCCTTTCTCTGACAAATCCTTCAACTGATTTTCAACTCCTTTAAGTCAGCCAATGTTATACGATAAGGAGGAATAGAGATAGATTGATTATTCGAAAGAAGATCTATGCCAAAGTCTACTTCCCTTTCGGGAGGAATATTGGGCAAGTCTTCGTGAAACACATTCTGAAACTTATTCACCACTGGAACTGATTCAAGAGTAGACGACTCGAACTCCACATTCTTGACTCTCACAATATGATAAATACACCCTTTAAAATCATCTCTTGGGCCTCAAGGAAGGAAATAAACCAACCTTTAATAGTGGAGTCACTACCTTTCAATTTCAAGAACGGACTCGTCCTGAAGTTGGAACTTGACCTTTCAGGTTCTACAATTTATAGAAGCATATGAAGCATGCGACCAATCCATCTTGAGAATCATATTAAAATCAAATATCTCAAGTTCCATAGGACAACCCCGATGAACTCTAAGGCAACAATAGATTCACCCGAGGGAGTATAAATCAACAAAGGCTCCCTTAAGATTTTAGGATTCAAACCAAACTTAACAGCTAATATAGGAGTCATAAAAGATAAATTGACATTTAGATCAAGCATAGCATAAGCATCAAAATGAAAGAGTTTTAACATACTAGTCACAACATCTGGAGTCTCCTCAACTTCCTAACGAGCAAAAAGAGCATAGAGCATGTTGTTCCTTGGGGCATCACCTTGAGGATCTCTTTGTTGGCCTTGAGCACCTTGAGACACTTGACCCTGACACTTTTGAGCAACCTTAGTATAATCAGAAATCTTGTGGTTCTTATCACCACACCCATAGCATGCACCCAAGTTCCTACAACAAGTACCCGAGTGATTCTTCCCACAAGTAGATCATAGGGGAGGCATTGGCCAACCTCCAACTTGTGCCTTAGGAGGAGGCCCTCTAGCATTAGCAACCTGAACATTAGAACCTTGGCCCTGTTGGAAGTGACCATAACCACCACTCTTGGAGTTAGAGAACCCATTATCATAACGTGCCTTCTTAAAAGCATGCACCCTCTTCTCCTTGGGATTTTCTCCCTCAATCTGGTCAACATACGCCATTAGCCTCGAGATGTCCATGTCTTGAATAAACATAACCATATGATGTTCCTTCACAACCAAATCAAAGATACCAGAAATGAACTTTTGGATTCTTACACGGGGGTTAGCCACAAACATGCGAGCTTACTTAGCTTGGAGAGCTTAGTCAACTTGAAGGCATAGTCCCTGACACTCATGCCACCTATTTGAGGTTGATGAATTCGGTCATCCTAGCTTCCCCAAGTTCAAGTGGGAAGAAACGATCCAGAAATGCAAACTTGAACTCTTCCCAATTAACAACATTACCACAAACCCTCTCTATCAACCATTGAGTATACCACACTTGAGCCACATCTTTCAACTGATAAACAGCCAATTCAGCTTTCTCCTCAGAAGTCACCCCCATAACTGTCAACACCTTAGTGAGCTTATCAATGAATTTTTGAGCATCCTCATCAACCTTTAACTCCTAGAACTCTGGAGGATTCATTCGGGTGAAATCCCTCACCCTATAAGTCAAAGTGGGATCACGGGTAGAAAGATTAGCCTGCTTGGTCAGAGAAATCACAACTTGTGAAAGCATGGTAAAGGCCGTATGGAGTTTACCATTGGAGATAGGCTCATCTATACGGCCTTGAGAAACTTGATTCTCACAAGCCGGGGCCGATCTTGGTAGGGGAGCTCTTTGTGGAGGCATCTTCTGTAATATAGCAAGGACACCGTCAAGATGAGGAAACCATAATATATAGTCTAAAGCATGACATAACATAAGACATGAAAAAGTGAGACAATTCCTAGCACGCTATCATAGCCTCCCACTCATAGGCATGGTGCACTCACACCCATGAATAGGACTCTACTTGATGTGGCATGTTGGACTCCGAGATCATTTATAACCTAGTGCTCTGATACCAAGCTCGTCACGACCTGGACTCTAGGGTTTAGGAGTTATATAGTGAATAGGAACCCAAGAGTATCCAAACAAGCCTCCAAGTATCACATTCACATCATCAGTTTGAAAGCATATTCGAATAGTAAACATATAGTTCTAAGGGACGGGAAAGTAGGAATCAATCATGCTATGGGAATATCATTGGGAAAGGGAATAACATGGACCCACATATCATATTAGCACTTATGAGCTAAGGGGTGGGTAAGTATGACTCACTCTATAGGTGCAATTTGGTACTTAGGATCTTTCACATCATAATATATGAATATATCATAACAATCATAATCAATCCATATAGCAATATCTTGTAGATGGCCATATCCATAATTATAATCACCAAGACAACACTTAGCATATAAATGTAAAAGAGTCTATAAGATGTGCAATAATATCTTTAAATATAAGATAGGACTGGGGCCAAAACATGTCCTGGACTAAGCCTCAAAGTATAACATAAATATGGGTTGTCCTTGGAAGATAGGACTTACCACAACAAGTATCTCAAAGATCCAATCTAGCCATCATACGGTGGATGAAGGAAATCTTCAATCTCTACATGTTTGGATCATGTAGGAAAAAGTATGCATTAGTACATTTGAATGTACTAAGTATGTAGGCATGAAATGCATCATATGACTTATCAAACCTGCATTCAATGTTAGATGACAAGGGCACATAATATAGGAAGAAATATATATCCAAAGAAGAGTAGTATAATAATATGCCATGAAATTCATGATGCATAAAATGCATAATGCTTATATAAAGAGGTAATGAGATCTCAACCGACATATAACACTGAGCGAGCTATTATTTGGGGTCCCGATGTTATCCCTACACCAGAAAAGAGGTGGTTTAATTTCCAAAGGTAAACCAAACTTTTTCTTATGGGTCTTACATTTAAGAGAAGTGACCTTCCTGATGAGTCTCCCATTTTGGATAGGATTTTCAATTCATCTCTTATTATATCAATGTTGTAATCGCACCTTATGGTCTTCTCATTTCGGTAAGGGTTACTATACAAATACCTGTACTAGCATATAGTTCAAGGAAAGGGAGAGGACCCATGGTGAAAGTCCTGACTCCCCTAATCCATCGGTGCAAATTCATCATCCCACGAGAATACATATACATATACATGCTTTTAAAAGAGTTGCAAGTCATTTCAAATAATTTCAACGCATACTTGGGCTTAAAAAAAAACATTATTCATAATAACTCATACTTGGGCTCAAATGCCAAATTATAGTCCATATCATATTTTTCGTGCACAGAAATAGCCCATTTACAATTTCAAATGAGGTTTAAACACCCAATATGCTCAAAGAGCCAATACTATCAACATTTATATGATCACATCTTGTCATAACCATGTGAGTGAGCTTAACTCACCAATTCAATTTCAAAACATATGTGAGCTAGTCCATCAACCTTCGTGATGATATGGATTTGTTCTATCTTTATGGCTGATTTCCTTGTTTTGATGTATTCTAATCAGTGTACCTGGTCTTTTATAAGTCTAATTACTTGTTTAGCTCCTTTTTTAATTTCAAATGTAAACGAAGATTCTCCCTTATTTAATGCTTTCATATAAAAAGTTGTGTTTGGAGGAGTCCTCTCATAAGTATCTTTCCTAGTTTGCTTCTTCTAGTTATGGGGATAGATTGGTTGTCCTTAGTAGGATGACTGATCCATGAACCATCTTTAGGACGGCGGTAAGGTATATGTCCCCCTCCTTGTATCTTTTGTTTTTTGGTTATATAATAAAGCTTGGGCATGTACAGATCAACCCCTAACCATCCAAAAGGGTGGGGACCCTTTGGCATAGGTCTGTTCCCCCCCCCCCTCTCCTCGAAAAAAACATACGTGAGCTTAATCCACTATTTCATTTCATCAAAATCTAATGCTCATGAATGCATATGCCATGAATGATATGTGAATAGCAATTGGTAATATAGATTAAATCTAAAATCAACAATATAGTATGAAATTTAAGTAATTCCATAAGTAAAATCCACATTCAAATCATAATATTGAATACTCATGCTTAGATCAAACTTTAAAGGGAAAATGCATATTCAAATACTCATAGTAATCATGTATTTGAACATATTCAGGCTTAAATCAACTTGAAATCAATAATAAAGCATAGCCCATACTTCAATTGAATTTAATAAACAGTAATCTTTAAAACCATATTTAAAGTAAGCAAACTTTCATGAAGAATCAAGTGAAAAGGGTTTGGGTCTTCTTAGTTGAAAGGGACCAAGAATCAATCTCACATACCTTAGCTAATAGAGAAGATTCAAGAAGAAATTTGATGAAGAAAGAGTCTTCCCTTGATTCCCAAGCTTAGCCTTCACAAGAGATCTTTGAGAGAGAGTTCTTAAGAGAGTTCAATACAATTCTAAGTGTATGAGTGAATTTGAATGAGAGAAAATAGAGTATAGGTCATTTGGATGTCTTTAGGTAGCATAGAAAGTTATAAAAGACCCTTAGGAGAAACCATAATTACAAAAATGCCATTAATGAAACTAGTAGAAAAAAATGTTGTGAAGGGTATAAGGGAGCGGTATATGGTCCGTGCAAGGGTATACGGACTGTGTACTTGCTCCGTGATCCAACACTTAGAAAAATTCCACTGGCGAAAGTTTGAGACGGTAATTTCATACTTAGAAAATAATTCAATGTAGGCATCCATACTGATGGCTACACAGTATGTACCAAGGCATACAAACAGTATGCCGCCTCCATACCATTCACTTAGAAAAATTCTTCATGACAAAGTTTTGAGACGGTGATCCAATACTTAGAAACTTTTCACCCTAGCACTTATATGGAAGGGCCTCATAGACCGCGAAGTACCACACGGTCCATGTGAAATGCCTTGGCTAAAAAATGTGGATTTTCAAGACCAAGGCTACCATATGATCCACCACACGGATCGTGAAGCCTTACAAGGATCGTATGGGGTCCATATGTGGTATGCCTTAGTCTCAAGCTTCCACACTAAGGCCAACACTTCCTACATAAGGCCAAGGGCCACTTCAATGAGCCTCAACATGGTCCATATAGCCTTGCACGGATCGTGAAGGCCTCCATGGAGCATCAATTGCTCCAAAACTTTCTGGATCCAAATTTCCAAGATCCATTAAGGTCGTACAAAGTTTGAGTCCTTACATAACTAACCAAAGTGATGAAACATGAAAACTCAACCAACCAAAGTGATGAATAATGATAACTGAACCAACCTAAGTGATGAACAATGGTAACTAAACCAACCCAAGTGATGAACGATGGTAATCGAACCAACCCAAGTGATGAACAATGGTAATTGAACCGACCCAACTGAAGGACAATGATAACTGAACCGACCTAAGTGATGAAAAATAATGCTGACCGACGAAGACTAAGTAGTCCTATACCACAACCATCCGTAACTAAGACATAACATTGTACGCGGGTGCAAGGCCTTAATATCTATGCTTGTACACCGACTAAGACCCCTACGCCCAGAAGGTACACCCACGCACAATTCGATCAAGCAATCCCAAAAGAACCCAACTCTCCATGTCACATGATCATAGGATCAATTGTATGTGGCTATAAGGCCTTAATATCTAGACCTGAGCACCCCCTGAGCCCTCGTAAGCCCAGAGGGTAAACCCATGTACAATTAGGTGTGAATAACTGTGTGGATCCCAGGGAAATCAGTGTGTTCCTCAACCCAAGGTGCCACATAACCACCGAGCCCTCTATCCATCCAAGAATTAGTATCACACAAGGCCTTGAACCCCTAGTCCTCTTGACCTGGCCTCCGGGCGGGGAAGTCGATCAAGACCAAAAGGTTTGACAATGTACATAATGGTGAGATGCATCCCCCGCGGGAGAAAGAATCCCTCTAGCATATCTGTAGGGCCTCAAATCCAAAATGTAACAGATGAGATCCTTGACATAGAACATAGCAAGTGCTCGGACCTCAGAATCAGCATCCACCACTTGACATCCCAATCGTGGTCATCGAACTTAGACCATAGGGTTTGACTTTTGAGTCCCAGACACTCGGATATGGCCAGCAAATCTTATAGCACGAGGAGCATCATCAAGGACTTGAGGCATCAAAATAGTTACTCCCTCAACCAACCTATCCAAATCCGAAACTACAAAAGTAATATCGTGCCCAAAGTGAATGTAGCCCGAACACTCACAACATATGTATCCCACATAATCCAATTCATACACTTGTAACAACTACCATCCCTCAAATAGCAATAGATACCCTAGCAGCAGATGAAAAGAACCATTGCACAACAACTATCAGAGGTACATCACAATATATATGTCACAGATCACTATAGAGTCATGCCAACTAAGGCCAAGTATTTCATGACCATATTGAGCATAAGTACCCAGTTAACATAAGCAATGACAATCACAACATAGGTACTCGACACAACCCAACCTGGTAAAGTTATATCTATATCAAAACCAAGCCACAGTATGACATATAATCAATAACTAGTCTCGCAACCAACATATCTCTGTAACAACAGGCTATACCCACTCATAAATTTACAAGTCAAGTTTGGACACATATCTGTCCTAAGGCATTAGCCCACAATCATCTCTTTCCCAGCCCCTTTTCTGTGTAAAGTAACTCATAGGGCAGCATCGGTGTAACCTAAGCTAAGGCCTAAGAGGCCAGATAGTTGAAAGGATGTCATCTACCTAGAATCATATCACAACCCAACTGCTATAAGGGATCCCACCTTAGGCAACTATGTGTTAGCCCACTGGTAAAGTGTCCTTATCTAAACAAAGTGCCAGTCCCCAGGACAAACCTACATAGCTAGTGTCTCATCACCGACAGTCCCAGGAATCCTATAGGATATAAACTAAACCTCGCTAATAGGGTCACACTCCCGTCTCTAACCTGCCAATGGCTTAGTGGAAACATGTCTTATATCACAGGTCACAAGGCTCCTTCAAGAGCACAACTATAATCGTTCCCAGAATACGGTGTATTTCTCCGGTCACTAGCTAGTAGAATAAGTATGCATTGGATAACAATGCTATACAGGATCATATATGCTACAGGGCAACATAGAATCATGTTTAATCAACCAATCCTACCACAATCTAGGCACCCACAAGTACTCAAGACAACTATAGATACTAAAGCCAATGGACAAGGTAGCATGTAATCACTTGTCAACCTAAAACGCTAGTATATTTCAATAGTCTCAGGCCACAAACATGTACAAGAAAGCGTCAGGATCAGAGTACATACATGTCTCCTTCTCTCAGCCTAACCAACCTTTTATTGCCTTCTCGTAGTCTACCAATACAAACGCTCAACTAATCTAGTCCTCCATACAACAATGACAGTCCTATAGCATCATACATAAGACATACGGATAGACAACAAGCTATATACAAATATTCCATACCTCAACCCATAAATAATAGATTTTTGCTCACATATACTTACATTTCAACTCAGTCTAAGGAATAGAGAAACCAAGCCTACTTTGCAGACGATTCCTCACGATGCGTCAATCTTCCCAAGAATTTCCCCTCTGAATCACTTCTTAATGTTTCTCAACTGTCAAAAATACAGTTCACAAGGTTAACACTGTCACTTTGGATGTAACATTTTGAAAAATGGGTGAAATGATATCAATTGGGCTTAAAATGAGAAAAATAGGTCCCCAGGGCCAAAATCCCAAAACAAACTTTGAAAAAAGATCCCCATGACAACTCGAGTGTACAAACAATAATTTGACCCAAGATGGGACCTAGAAGACCGAGAAATGGTCCAAAAATGAAAGCTTAAAATCTTTGCCGAGAAAACATTTCCTTTAAAACTTTCTAAGTCAAAATGTATGAAAATCGGCTAAATTAAGTGAATACCCAGCATACCAAAACACTCCTCCGGGAATTTAGAATAATTTAGACTAAAATTTCACTTAATTCCTTCAAGAATCGGCCAACATATCAAAGCACAAAGTTTTCACGAATTCTGACAACATAACCAGCTAAATATTTATTTTTACCTCGAAATCATACCAAATCCAAAATCCAACTTCACTACGATGTTCCTTGCAAAAATCTGAGTTATGTATCTTTTTGAATCACCAAAATTGGAGTCTCGAAGCCAAAGTTACGAGCTTGAGAAGATGTACCTCTATGGCTTTTTGCCCTGGCTATTTATATACCACCGGTATAATATACTCTGCAAATAGGGACAAAAGTTTTGCGAATGTGGAGCTTATGGATGATCCTTTTTCACGAATGCAGACCTGACCCTGCGAATGTGGAAGTCTTCTTCCCCTTGCGTTCCGCGAATGTGGAAATCCCTCCGCGAACGCAGGGGGTTAATTTTCTGGCATTGCACTAGCAATCTCAAAAACTTTCCTAGCCTATCCGATGTCCGTTTTGTGAAAATAGATAGTGCAATCACATGAATTTCAACATTCTAGATCTAATGACATAGATGGAATTCCCAACGGAGCATCTTATGGAAAAATGAAGGTCCCATTTCTTTCTTGCTAATTTTAGCCGAAAGAAGTGAGGGGGTCAAAATGCAACCAGATGTCCACGTCAACTGATGAAGGGTTGTTTCAAACTATTTTCAACCTTCCAGAGTTGACCACACCATCAGATTTCCATTACGAGCATATTTAGCTGAGTTTTGACTTGGCTCAAAATCATACCGGGGCCCTCCATTCTCAAATCAACTACCTTTTAGCCTAAATCGGGTGTTTTAGAGTTGATGGAACTATCAGAATCCTATTCCAAAGTCTTTTGATAGGGTTTTATCAGAAATCTCATTTTTACAGTTATAACTTCTTGTCAACTCGCATAATTCTCAACCAGCACAACCATTCCAATAGCCTTAATAAGTGATAAAAACTCTGAGGTCACCATATAGGAGCTCAAATTAACAGAGTAGTCATAGAATAGAAATGACCCAGAGGGTCATTATAAGATCCTCCACTAGTAAGACTTTTATCCATGAAAGTATGAATATATGAATACCTACAATCTCCAGTCCGCACCACAGGTATATGGGTCATAAGCATGCTCCGTATCCCCAATAGTTCCGGTACCTCCTTTACTATCCCGATATCTACCCACCCGTTTGTATGTAACAACGAGTCGGTATGGCAATTCAACAAGGAATTCTCAAGAATCCACCATTTGCCCTATCTGCTCAATCAATAGACGAGTCACGGGAATGAATTGGCTAGCCATACCTGCTCTTACTACATCTATGAATATTTGGATAGTCGGGGTGGTTCATAACTGTACTTGTGGTTTACACATACGACTTTTACTCTGCTTATAGGTTCCTTACACAAGTGATTCACACCATTAACCACAATTGACCCACAAGCAAACTAAGTAACGATAGAATGTAGGTAATATGCTTACACTCACACACAAGGCTTAAACCTCTTTCCCTTGTTGTTCAATCCATCCTTCAGTATTTCCAATAATCCTCAGACTTTCAATAGTGCAGCAGATACCTAACATGCCACACACTTAAATGACTCATTATACCTGCCTCAGTACCCTGACATCCATATATCCTTCCTCAAACATGGTTCTCAGCATTTATTACCATCCAACCACAATTCTGAAGCATTTACTAAATCAAACCCCTGCAAGAACTGTAACCATAGCAACCCATGCCTATAAGTCATCAAATTCATACTATAGAACACAATAGTTAGCCCGACAACCACGATCAGCCACTCACAATAACCATAATAGATCCTTCAGAAGACCTCCACCAAAACGTCCCTTAACGATATCATATAATCGTCTAACTCAATGAGATCATACTAGAGTATATGTAACTTATTCTGAATACACAAACACCACATTGATATGCAGAAAATAAGATGTACAACAAAATAATTAGAGGCAGAGCTAAATCAAAAACGATCATCCCAACCTCTCTCAGAACCTCAAAGGGCTAATACGTTGGGGCTAAGCTCATCCCCACCTTCCAATCCGTGTGACTTCTCTCAGTGGTGATGCTTTGTTTCCAATCTCAAGTATACAAATCGACATTTATAGTTGGCATAGCCCCTGTTCGTAATCTATCCCTAATACCCTGAACCTTGGCTAAGACATCTTATTATAAGTCTATATTATACTGGCCCAACTCTGCAGGCTCAAACAAGCCAACTGGAGTATGACATCGACAACCACATAATAGAAACAAGTCAATCGGCCCCCGAGAAATATCAAAACCAAGGCCATCCGACAATATCGCTTGACCCGTGTATCACAATCTTGAGGAATCAGCATACCAAATCTCCCACTAATAAAAGGGACCTTTCACTACCTTGATACCTGCCCTAGGATAAAAGAAGCTCAGAACTCATACTCAAGTAAGCGATGAGCTAAGCTATGCATCTAAATCTATACAACCATAACCCAAGTACCAGAGAATCTAGCAAAATGATCAACATTCCCACTGGCAAGCATAGTCAGGAATCTGAACAACACAATCCCAGTCAGCCAACAATCATAACAAGTCCCTGGGGTAGGGTGGTCGACAGCTCAATTGATAATGCAATAGTATCCCTGCCAACAATAGAAAACCATACTAACACTCTAGGGCTGACGTTCTGTCACAACCTGAAAACACGAGTCATGATGGAACCTATACTCCCAGCCAATAGGCAAACCAACCCAATGAGTTACTAATCAACGTAATAAATAAAGTGAACAATCACTAACGATGAATATCCTCAATAATAATTCCCTTGTAAGTATGAAATGCGGAAAGCTAAAATACTACCAAAGACTTGGTGTCATAAGTACAAGAGCTTCTAAAACTGTGAAGCAAGTCTGAGACTAAGATGATAAATCTAAACATAAGAAATATCCTATCTGAATATATATAAAAAAATAGAATGACTAATGAGATAGAGGGAGGTGTACACTGCAGAATAGTTAAGCAGCTCACCACAACTCCAGGATAATCCAAGCTTGGACTCAAACAGCTCCATGGGATGCACTCGTACTCGGAATTGAATCTACACCACAAACAAGTGCAACAAGTGTAGTATGAGTATGAAACGACATGTACACACTATGTCTCATTGACCAACAGCGAAGAAGTAGTGACGAGAGCGTGTGTGTGTACATATATATATATCATCTTCTAATTTGTGAGCCCGTATTATACTTAGCAATTAAGGGTTATCAAATAGGAGTAATTAAATATCATATGATATCCAACACTAACAATGCACCATCCACAACAATGAAGAGTATAATGAGATGAAATGATAAACCTCAAATGCCAAGTCATCTCTAAATTGTATATACACAATACCTCTCGAGAACACGTCGAGGGTTTGTGACCCATGGGGGACTCGCGAGGTCCATATACCGACATGGACGATCTCTACAACTCTGTGTGGATGATCTCATGCACTATCACAAAATCAACCATCCCCAGCACGGACGATCTCCACGCGCCCAACTTAGATTATAACAGTGATCTCAACACACACTCAATCTCAAGTCAAACCATATGCACAATATAACGTCAATCATATAGGGATAGTAATGCATCACAATACAAAAAATACTGGTAGAACATATATTCACCTCAACTATCACAAATCTACGTGTTCAATAAAGAAACACAACCACATAAAGAAATTATGTTATGCTACCCCAGCTAATGCCCATATGCTTTGGCATTCTTGTATTACAATCCATCATCTATAATGATAAACTTTCCCTTTATAACACCGGTACTCGCACCAATGCCCGTCACACCATTGGTATGAGACCCCCGTCTTTCACCTTTACCCATTCTCTCTATTTTTTTTTTCATTTTGATCTTAAATTAGAAAAAGCATCCTTTAACGAAGTCTGAAAAGTCTTAACATACCTCAATTGTCGAATACATGTCACAGATCATTAAGATTTGGCTTTCCCTTTCGTAAAGCTTCCGAACATTTCCAACCTATCAAATATGCAATATTGGTAAATAAACTGATTTATGGACATCTATCTATATTTTTATATCATTAGCTCACTCTAAGAACCCATCTAAATCTTATAATCAATGCCCGAAATTTCAGTCTTAGAGTTAAGTCTTAAACCCTTCAAATAATATAAATCTAAGAAGATTCACATAATACAATACACCTAATATTCTATTACCTATCTCAATTTATCAAACTTTACTCTAAAAATGAATAGTAGATGAAAATCAGACCACTAGCTACGCGATTTGCCTTTACAAACTGGCACGATTTGTCACGGGTACTAACCTTAATTATGAGCATCACTAACCAACATTAATGACCACCAAGGTAATTTATTTTCCATCTCAAATCAATTGCCACCTACTGCAGTGATGTGCCAGTTTTGCCATCTCACAAGTGCTAAACAACAAGAATAATTCTAAATGGAATTGTCTTAATACTAGTTTCTCTCCAATTCTTTAATACTCAAGCATTACTTCATAACGGGACCCACCATCCACCAACATCAAAACATATAAAAGATAATTTAATGACCCAATTTGATATCCACTTTTTTCAAGAAAGAAAATAATGTATAATTGTATTCGTATAATAATTTACATCCTTTTTGAAGAATAAAAAAATTAAAACACACCTGAAGCAGTTGTATTCCTTGTGCTGAATGTCGTAGATGACCCTTGTCTATGCCCTTTTCTTTTCTTTTGAACGACAACTTATGATCCAAAATTTTTATCTCCCACTAATTAATTTTAATGTGTAGGTCAAGGAACTTAGGATTAAGAAAAAAATTCATTTATCACCCTATAAGTTAATTATCTAACATTACTAGTCCATTAGAATAATTATAGACACACAAATAGTCCAAAATTACCATTGAAAGTTTTCGAAAAGGGTTCTTTAAGAATGAAAAATAATTCTAGTGCTTGGAACGACTTAATGAGTCGTTACATCATCTACCACTTAAACAAACGTTCATCCTTGAACGATAAAAGAATAGGACGCACCTGAACGCTCAAAAAGTTGCGGCTATCTCCTCTGCATATATAACTCAGCCTCCCAAGTAGCCTCCTCAACTGGACGATGCTTCCATTGAATCTTCACTGAAGCAATCTCTTTTGACCTTAACTTTCGAATTTGTCTATCCAAGATAGCTATTGGCTCCTCCTCATAAGTTAAATTCTTGTCAAGCAACACCGAATCCCATTGGATCACATGAGCACCATCCTCATGATACTTCTTTAGCATCGAGATATGAAATACAGGGTGAACACTCAACAATACAGGTGGCAAAGACAACTGGTACGCAACCTCACCAATACGCTCAATAATCTCGAAAGGTCCAATGTACCTTCGATTAACTTACCCTTCTTTCCAAATCTCATCACACCCTTTATGTGCGAAACCTTCAATAGAACCCTCTCTCCCGCCATGAACTCCAAATCGTGAACCTTTCTATCTACACAACTCTTTTGCCTACTCTGAGACATAAGAATCCTATCTTTAATCAATTTGACCTTGTCCAAGGACTCCCTCAGCAAATCTGTACCCCACGGCCTAACCTTGGATGCATCAAACCACCCAACATGAGATCGACACCTCCTACCATACAATGCCTCAAATGGTGCCATCTCAATGCTCAAATGGTAACTATTATTGTATGCAAACTCCACCAAGGGTAAAAATTCATCCTAATGACCACCAAAGTCAATAAGACCACCTCGCAACATATCCTCAAGAATCTGAATAGTACGGTTAGACTGACCATCAGTCTGAGGGTGAAAAGCTGCATTAAGATCCACTCGAGTACCCAACTCCTTATGCATAGACAGCCAAAGGTGAGATGTAAATTGTGTACCATGATCTGAAATGATAGAAATTGGCACCCCATGCAAGCGAACTATCTCTTTAATGTAGATCTTGGCTAGCTTTTCTGAATTATAACTAGTTTGAACTAGTATAAAGTACGCAGACTTAGTCAATCGATCCAAAATGACCCATATGACATCAAACTTACCCAAGTTTTGTGGCAAACCCACCACAAAGTCCATGGTGATGCGCTCCCACTTCCACTCAGGTATGGGAATCCTCTGAGTCACACCTCCAGGCCTTTGGTGTTCATACTTCACTTGTTGATAGTTCAAGCACCGAGAAACAAATTCTACAATGTCCCTCTTCAGATGACACCACCAATAATGCTGCTTCAAGTCACAATACATCTTAGTAGCTCCTGGATGAATAGAATACCTCGAACTATGGGCCTCCTCCATAATCAACCTAGTCAAATCACCAGTACGAGGAACACAAATACAACCTTTTATCCTCAAAACTCCCTCACTATCAAGCATTACCTCCTTGGCTTCGCCTTTTAACACCTTGTCTCGAATTTTACGTAAATTATCATCATCAAATTGTTGAGCCTGAATTTGCTCCAATAAGGATAAGCATGCCTCCATGTAAGCCAAACCCTTACCAGATTCTGAAATATCCAGCCTCACAAATCTATTGGCTAGGGACTGAACATCCATAGCCGAAGGACGCTCTCCAACTTGTAACAAGGCCAAACTACCCATACTTATTGTTTTTCGACTCAAGGCATCTGCTACCACATTTGCCTTACCTGGATGCTAAAGAATAATCATATCATAGTCCTTAAGTAACTCTAGCCATCTCCGCTGTCTCAAACTAAGATCCTTCTAGTTGAATATATACTGGAGACTACGATGATCTGCTGAACACCTCACATCGTACACCATAAAGATAATACCTCCAAATCTTTAGTGCAAACACTACAACGGCCAACTCTAAGTCATAAGTGGGGTAGTTTTTCTCGTGAACCTTTAACTGCCTCAACGCATAAGCTATCACCTTCCCCTTCTGCATCAATACACAACCAAGACCAACTCGAGAAGCATCACAATATACAATAAGATTCTCTCCCTCAATGGGTAGAGTCAATATCAGAGCAGTAGTCAATGAGGTCTTAAGCTTTTGAAAAATTACCTCACACTCATCAGACCACTGGAAAGTCACACCCTTCTGGGTCAATCTAGTCAAAGGAGATTCTATGGATGAGAACCCCTCCACAAATTGTCGATAATAACCTGCAAGGCCTAAGCAACTCCGAATCTCAGTAACTGAAACAGGTCTGGCCCAATCTTGAACCACCTCAATCTTCTTAGGATCCACCATAATACCCTCTTTGGACACCACATGTCCTAAGAAAGTCACCGAGCTAAGCCAAAATTCACACTTTGAAAATTTTTGCATAAAGCTTCTTCTCTTTCAGAATTCCAAGTACAATCCTGAAATGATGCTCGTGCTCCTCTCTACTGTAGGAATATATCAATATATCATCTATGAAGACAATAACCAAGGATTCCAAGTATGGTCTAAAAACCTTATTCATCAAGTCCATAAATGCTGCTGGAGCATTAGTCAACCCAAAAAACATCACCAGAAACTCATAATGGCCATAACGTGTCCGAAAAGCTGTCTTAGGAATATCCTACGGCCTAATCTTGAATTGATAATAACCAGATCTTAAGTCAATCTTGGAGAAAATAGAAGCACCCTGAAGCTGATCAAATAAATCATCAATATGAGATATTGGGTACTTATTTTTTACTGTCACCTTGTTCAACTGCCGATAGTCAATACACATGCGCATCAATCCATCCTTCTTCTTCACAAACAAGACTGGAGCACCCCAAGGAGATACACTTGGCCTAATGAATCCCTTGCTTAATAGATACTACAACTGCTCTTTCAACTCTTTTAATTCGACTGGTGCCATACGGTAAGGTGGAACAGAAATAGTTGAGTGCTGGTTATAGATTAATACAAAAATCAATGTCACAATCAGGCGGATACCTGGTAGGTGTATCAGAAAGACCTCTGGAAACTTACTCACTACTAGAATAGACTCAAGCTTAGGAGCCTCTATGCCGATATCTCGAATATATGCGAAGTAAGCCAAACATCCTCTCTCCATCGGTTGACGAGCCCTAAGAAATGATATCACCCTTTTTGGAGCGTAACTAAGAGAACCTCTCCACTCTATAGTAGGAATCCCAGGCACAGCTAATGTAACATTCTTAGCATGACAATTTAAAATAGCATGGTAAGGAGACAACGAATCCATCCCAAGAATAAGATCAAAGTCTACCATATCTAACACCTTTAAATCTACCTG
>JAPFFP010000020.1:0-19200 GCA_026153255.1 Solanum medicagineum
ATATATAATACTTGATTTGACTTGATCAATGAGTGTATGAGCTTTGATTGAACCTAATTTGGAAAATTTAAACTCTACTTGTTTTGAATCAAGTTGGATGAGAGTTAAAAGTTAAGTTCAATATACATATATGTCTCAGGTTAATTTTTTAAAGTTAATATTAGGTGTTTTCTTTTGATTTCTAAGTCTTGATATATAAAATTATGTTGTACTTGTGTTGGTGTAAATAGCAAGTGCCCAATAAAATTTAGTTTAAGTGTTGATTGGGACTCCATAATAACGTATCTTCTGTCAGCCCAAAAGCATATCTTCTGTCAGCTTTCCACAATTTTGGGATGCATTGTATGCAACTTTTATTTGGGAAAACAAAAAGGGCACTGTTGATTTGATTCCAAATTCACATTTTTAAGTAATGACCAATCAGAACATTATCTTTCATAATTAAAGGAAAAAAGAACTTCATGAGCATTCAAGTCTCCTTTCGAAGCACACCTTCTGTCAGCTATCAATATTTTGGATCAGTCCTCCAACAGCAGCCTTTTGAAATGGGAGAATCCAATTATATCAAGCTATATCATTTTACTATGACTAGTGATAAAGTTGAGATAATAATGAAATGTTGATTAACTAACCAAGGTTGAATAATAACAGTTATAAAAAGACTATCTTTAATGTATTTATTGAATTGATATAAACATAACATAAATAAATACTTTTCAGATTTGATGTGATTAAGTTTTTTCTTCTTGAAATAAAACACGTTGGAGTAGCATTTGGTCATGATTAACATTTTATGAGTAATTTGGAGTGAAAACGCCTCCTTTAATTTGTAGTTTCTTTACCTTCCTGAAAATCCTTAAATTTAACTCAATTTTAAAGTGAAATGTGATTTTGGAATTCAGCAAAAAATTAAAAATTCATCACCAAATACCTCCAAGATCATTCTATACATTTTATTTTTTTCATAAAAATAAAAGGAACATAATAAAGGCTATGCCAAAATAAAAAAGAAGTGTACGACTTAATGAACAACTTTAGAGGAATTAAAGAAGTAATCAGATTACGAGAAAACACTTTAACCATAGTTAGACAATATTTAATTTGTGAAGAACATAAAATATAAGATAAAGATAAACTTAGTAATACTAAAATTATTTAAAAAGATTTTGACAGAAACTGAGAGGGAGCACTCATGAGTTTTGTTATAATATTATCATCATGGTCTTGATGGATGGCGGCGGTTGTGATGAAGAGGGTCAGGTCCTGTTGGAATTTGTCTTGCATAATCTTCCTCTGTTCCCATTTCCTTCTTTTCTTCCTGTTAAAACAAATAAAAAATACAACGCCACCAAAATATGAGCAAGTTTTTTTCCCAAACAGAACCCTTTTTCAGTGTAATAACTGAATAAATACCTGATTCCCTTCATCTGGAAAACCACCTTTTACTTGGTCAGAAACTGAAAATAGCATGTGACAGTCTTGTTTATGCTAGAGTTGATTCGACAATATTTTTGAAGAGCGGAACAATATAGCATGAGACAAGGAGGAGAGGGAAAGAGCACTTACATTGACGAAAGCTAAGAAGAAAGGGTGCAAAAACCACCATGAAAATCAACATTGCCATAGTTAGAGTTCTTAAAGACACCATTTTTTTTCATCACTTTTAACAAAAGAAATCCCCTGTTTTTTTTCCTCAATAGAGACGTAGTGGCAGAGTTTCTTTATTTATAGTTTTTGAATTGTTATGGAGTGGATAATATTTAAGCAACAAAAGGGTGGGGGTAAATTTGTCTTTAAGAATAATGACAGTACAACTATTTTTGTCTGTTTATGGAAAACATTCTACAATAGCTGCAGGCACAACGTTGTGGGTACTGAAGTGGAGGTGAATGATTGGTTCATTAGTACGGAATAGACACTGCCCAATCATTTACAGGGCTCAGTGACAAAATTAATGTTTCTGTTCTATGGACAACACTGGTTACTAATTTAATCAATTTCTTATTTTTTTCTTCGGAAGGATTCTTTAAAATTATGTTTACAGTTTTGATGAACAGTCACTCACTTTTGACAATTATATGATTCTAGAAGATGACTTAGAACTGGGTCAATCATATTTATTGGAAGTCGACAATAGAGTGGTTCTGCCAGCAAAGAACCATATACATTTTATTGTAACATTTGCTGATGTACCTCATAGTTGGGTTGTACCTTCCTTAGGTGTCAAATGTGATGTTGTACTTGGTCGTTTAAATCAGACCTCTATTTTTGTACAACAAGAAGGAGTTTACTATGGTTAGTGCAGTGAGATTTGTGGAAGTAATCATGCCTTTATGCCTATCGTCATAGAAGTTGTTCCTAAGAAAGATTATGGGTCTTGGGTATCCAATCAATTAATCCCACAAAGCACGGAAGCTTAAGCGGAAATGAAAGAGGAGGTTGAGGGAAGCCACTAAATTGAGGGCTTCGCTAGCTCGCTCGCTCTAATGAGTTAGCCCAACATGGACATTGATAGGCAGACCAAAGATTTATGCAGTCCTTCCGTGCTTGCTTTGCGCACTTACATAGTAGAATTGGAATCCGCTAGCTCAGATGAGTGGCTCTTGGCTTCATAAACATATGTACAATCTTGCTTTTTCACTACCAATGAGTAGGCAGCTTTGGATGCTTATGGAGATATAGCTTCGGTACAGATCTGGTTAGCCTGTGCTTTCTCGGGTGCTACTTAGAATAGAGATAGTCAGACTGTAACTTGAGAATGTTATAGCGCTGTGAAATAAGGATATTCTGATCGGCCCGATTGACTCTCGTTCTTGTTTTGCGGAAAGGTGAAAAGCACAAAATATTTCTTCCTGGTCCGTACTAGGGCGATAAATCCCAACCTTTTCGTTAGCTAGCTTACCGTTCCGTCTTTTCAATCTATATCAGATCCTCCATTACTTCTTGGCCACTAGCTTTAAGCTTTCCTTCATCCGCTAGTTTTTCCCAGTCCATGCCCAATCAAAGTAGTCAGTATGCTTGCTCCGTCCTTCTTTGACAAAATGGATGCTGTAGTAGAGGTTGGGAAGGAGGGACTTCACTAAAGGTGGTCTGTCTGTGCGCGCGGAAGGTCTTTTTCCTTTATCTCTCTGTTATCCTATCCATTGAACTGTCAGTATCAAGACATGTTCGGAATGTTGGTTGAGCATACACTAGTCTATTCAGACAGTCACACACTTGCTAAAGCTAGAAACAAAACTTAGCTTCTCATTGACTACATCAGAAGCGAAATCCTCAACTTCAAATACAATGAGAGCTGGAACGGGATTGCCTTAGCTAATATGCTAAGAATCCCACCATAGCCGGAGTCGATCGAGGGTCAGAGCTTGATGTAGAAAGCAGTTCTCAAGCTGAGGAGGAGAAGAAAGCCTACGATTCTGTTGGTGTGAAGTGAGCTCTAACAATCGAAGCGACTAAAGGAGCCTGCTAAGGTGACCCTATGAGGAAGTGTTGCTCATTAAAGTTAGCTTCCGACTTTTGGTAACCACTTATCCCAAGTTAGGTGGGCTTAGATAAGAAATATAGACATTTTTCTCTATATGAATCTTTGATAAAGCACTCAAACCAACGGTAAGGTAAGGAGGCCTTGAGTTGATATTTTAAAGGAGTTCATCTTAGTGTGTTGCTTCCTTTCCTGCCACTACTTTATGAGTAAAAAACTCCTTTTTTTGTTTAATTCATATTCAACTTTCTCTAGAGGGATAAGACTTTCATTTCGAGTTCTTCAAATCCAACATGAGCTGTGTTATAAATCAAAGAAAAGTTCAAAAATTGACAAATTCAGTGCTTCCATATCCCTCCAGGCAGTAAATCAGATATTGAATAGAGGGTACTCCACCCTTGTAGAGGATACAACACATTGAAATAAAGGAATTGGTCTATCTCTCCCATCATATAGATCAATGGCACGGGCCATGAGATACAAAGGCAGGAGAGCCGATTTGACTACACAGACTAAATGAGCACCATTTTTTTAAAAGCAAAAGTATTGTGCCAACTTGCTTACATGATTTATATGTGGATTTTATACTATAGTAAAATCCTCTCCAAAAGTCCTTTTCTTACAGGCTATTCAAGGTCTATTGGCTTTCTTGCTTATACAGTAGTCGAAAGCTAAGTCTCATTTGTGCATCGAGAAAGATTGTCGGTAGGAAAGCTTTGTTATGCACCAAGGACGACCCCTTCTCATTACCTTTCCTGTTCCCTACCTCATTCCTTTGTTGAGTTGAGTTCCATCTCTTTTCTTCTTTGTTTGCGAGAGTTACTCATAGGACTACCCATTGGTAGAATCTAAACCACGAACTCATCCTATGGTTCATGGAATAAACCACGACCATAGAAAGCTCTGTACATCCTCAAAAACTTGAAATTTGTAGATCTTTGCCCAAATTCATCCCGATTCCTAAAATTCTGAAAAACAAACTCAAAAATACATCAAATCTACTAACAACACTTTGAGAACACACAAAATTCCAAGTTTTAAACACCAAAAGTATTGTATTTTAGCAGCACATCAACATCCTCAACTTAAAATTGTTGCTTATCGTCAAGTGACAAACTCAACCCATATAAGTACTACAATTACGCACATACCTCAATGTAATAACATACATCATAACTCACTCCATCATAGATACCCAATCGAATGCATCAGTGCACATTAGATAGTTATCGAATAAACTCATGCAGATCAATACACGACAATGCAACTATGACAAGTAAGGTAATCACAGATAAGTAACAATCACTGAAACAACCTAGAATCAATAATGTAACTCAAGTGCCCTCATGAAAAAAAGTTTCATATCTCACTCATGATAGTTTATTAACATTCAATTCTTGGGACTGGAAAAATCACTCACACTCACAACAGAGATTCAAGCACTGCGTACAATACCATAGACTTGTCTCTACACTCATGACTATGACCTTTGACTACTTGGATTAGGATCAGTATAGGACTTTCTTAGCTTGTACATACGCTTAGAGACTTCGGTGTGATGTTTTTGGAACAGAGTGACTAATGACCTCCTTGACATTGCGTTATTGTGCACTTTTGCCCTACAAGCACTAATAGTTTCAACTCATTCTTCCCTTCTCCTATTTCAAGCCTCTTTGGATGCATTGTTCAAAATTTTCAGTTCATTGCCTTTTATCTTTTTACTTTCTTTTTCTTTTTTTTAAGCTCACAATTTAGGAATCTATTTGTTTTTCTTTCACCGTCTTCAAAATTTCCTATTTTTTATGCATCACTAGCTTCCTTCCCCATTTGGTATGGTATTCCTTACACCAGTCACCTTCAACTTAGGCTTTTGGCCTGAGTTGAAGTGCAAAATATCCGACCTATGAACTAGGGCTATTTTTGGTAGCTATCCTCAATTTAGGCTTTTTACCTAAATCGAGATACACAATATTCAAGGAAGGACCAGGTCCAGGGCCAATTTCATGGTTACACATTCAAAAAGGCTTGGTTACTTAGGTGTCTACAAAGAAAAGGGTACATGTAAAGCTCAAGATTGGGATCAAGGGATACATCAACAATTTGACTGGTTATTTTTAGGCTAAGTAGACTATATGAACAATGGCTTAAGATCCTTTCCCAACCGACTAACCTACAGTCCTAGTCAGAGTAACAAGGCAAGTTCTAAACTGAAGTACAGTATAAGAATCATCCAATAAAGCTCACACACACTTGGCACTAATTATGCTATCAACATAGACTCTCAGATCATGTTTTTCATAACAATTAAACCTCAACTTATCAGAATAAACACTGTCAATCACTGATTTCACATGGTTGTTATTAAAACTACCTAACAACACATTAATCACAAAAATTGGTGAGTATCATTTTTTAGCAAAACTAACATATGTCACAGATTTTAGTATAAGATGCTACTAATGCTACTTACATATCCTAAACATTTCGGTTCAAAAGAAAATAAATGTCCTCAGGGAAAGAACACATGCAAGAAAACCCAACGAACTTAAAAGACTAGGATAATTATAGGCCTTGGTTACTCAGACTTCACTGAGGGTTGTAATTACCCACACTCCATCTAAAAAGATTTGCATTGTCGTTAATGCAACAAAACAAATCAAAATATAGTATTGAGGTAAAAAAGGGACATACCTGGGCACCTAAGGGCCAGGCTCAATATGTATATCATCACTTATAGCCTGCTGGGTGGTCTCCTCACTCATGGTATGTTCGGAGGGTCCAGAATCCCTCACCATCTCTTGAACGTATACCTGCCTCGCTATCTCATATGCAATTGAGGCTAGTGTGGCAATCGCTATGAGCTCCCTCTCCAACCTCTTGACCTCTTATCTAGCTGCATCTGGATCATCATCCTCAAGATAAGGCCTCTTTCCAGAGGCATAGGGTGGTGAATCAGTGGTAAACAAACCAACAATCGCCTTCATAGTAGTATCGGGCATCGGAAGCACGAGCGGTGTTGATGCTGCTACTCTTATCTCGGTACGGAGCTGCTAGATCTCCTCATGGATAGCTATAACATCAACAGGTTGGGCTGGACTGAGGCTTCGCTCCACTCACTTCTCAAAAGCATCTACACGGTCGTGTAGTTGTGCAAGTCTCTCATTAAGAGTAGCCGTGAAGTGTGTCTATATGCACTCCTCAGCTCTAAAATGACCTAGTGAACCTAAGGCCTGATCTGCTATAACAACTGAGTCAACTAGGACTCAATGCGCACCTGTCATTGTACTATAGCCTGGATAGACTCCGCGGACACGTATACCATGCCAGCAGAGGAAACTGTGTAAGCATGACCTCTGGTAGAGGAGTAGAAGTAGTGGTGGGCCCTATCTTCTTCTTAACATCTTTCTGTGGGGGGCCCCTCAGCATCTGGAGCAGCAACAGTAGTAGATAAAAGAGGCTCAGGCTGTGGTGCCTTGGCAAACATCTAGGGTAGTCAGATGGGAGGATGCGGTGCTCGTCAGAGGGCCATAAGATTCTCATCAGCCTTTATCAGGTTGGGTTGGCACCCAGGTTCCTCTAAACCTAGATCATGGTGTCCACAGTGTGTAGAATCTCCTCCCCCACCGCTATCCATAGGTGATAAATCAAATACAAGAAGGGAATGGAGGTGGACCTTTTTAGGGATCTCTCATGTATCTCGGCTGCTATCAACCAAACCTAATTAATATCATAGCCAGTAATGATGCTGGCAATTAAAATAGCACAATTTGATGTCAAAGTATTATTGGCCTAAGTCAGCCAGATTCGCGAATGCACTACAGCGCACCAAAAATTGCTTGTGAAGTTGAGTGATGCCTTCATGATCGCCGCTAAAATAGAAAATCCAGTCAAGGTCCTGGCTTTGCTCAGCTATGTGGTCGGTAATCTACCTCATCAGAAAGGCCTTAGGCTGCATCTCTCATCACACCTCGTTCCCTAGTCCGCCCCAATCAATAATCATGCTCTCTCGTAGTCATGGGGGCCTGATACTTGGGACCAAATAAAAATCGACGGATGGTGGTCTTAGATATATTAACTGGAACTTCTCACACCATCTGAGTAATGTAAGACTGTGCAAGGAATCTCTTCCCTTTTGGGTTGGCTCATCATGGTCGCAACATATGAAGCATCAAACTCTCGAACAAGTGCCCGGGAGTACTTCACTAAGAGGGCTGCTAAGTAATACAAATGATATCGGGCTATGGTGTCCTGGAGTGTCGGAGCATTATCAAGACCTGATATAACGATCTGTGGCTTCTCAAATATAGTACAGGCCTGTCGACCCCCCTGATTGTGTTGGATATCCTCGCGGTATATATTCTGCATATGTCGGACACACTGTATACTCCTTAGTGCAGCTGGAGGAGCTGTTGGTGCTGGGGTGGACTCACACTCATTTGGCCAGATGTTGAGCTCTTTCACTGATCCGCTGTCCTAATGATGTCCTCGATGTCAGAATGCTTGTCTCGTAGTCGGGTTTGTAGGGCCTGAATCTTATTCTTTTTTGGTTCCAGAGCCATAGTACCTAAAATCAACAAAATACAACTGATATAAGTCCTATGAGCATAGGAAAGAAAAGCAAAAACTTCACAAAATTATACGCAAAGGGACCTACAAAGGCGTACCTATGTGTCGTTGGGTAAATTATTGGCCGTAGAAGGCGTTCGTAGGACACATGGTACAGTAACTTTTGTTATTGGAAATGCACTTATGAGGCCAGTTACGGATTGTAGAATAGACTTAGAGCTATAGACTGAGTCGTAAGTACACTAACAAACTTTTAATCCTTCAGGTAAGGGACCTACAAACCCTACTTATGGGCCATACTATGGGCTACGACCCATAGGTGGATTCGTCTGATGATATCATAGAAAACCAAATTTCTAGTTTCAACTTATAAGGGGCAACTACGGGTCGTAGACTAATCTATGGGCCGTAGAAGACCTCGTTCACTTGAGTCATCTGAGATCACAATTTTGGTTCCATTAGTCAATGTACAACTAAGCATCATAGTCGAATCCTAGTGAAGTAAATTTTAATGATTTTCTATGCATGAGGGCTAGGCTACAACAATAGTACACAAATCTACACAACGTCGAAGCAATGGCACCTTAAAATACAAGTAAGCACATGCAATACGTAGTCCATGCATTCCAAAATCATCCCATAACATAAGCATGCACAAATTACCACTGATTCACCCAAATTCAAGACATATGCAATCCCATCAACCACAAATCCAATCAGATACATGCAACCCTTATGACACCCGCCATTTTGACATAATTCAATTTGTGAAATCACTTGGTTTGTTTTAATTTAAACATGATAGCTCAGTATAACCTAGTCGGCAAGTGGTTTCACAATACCAGATAATAACATTCAGATCAACAATTCATTTTCATGGCCAATTTAATTTCATGCACTTCCTTATCGATTCTTTTTCTAAGATAAACAACTTAAACTCAGTCGACAAGGTAGTTTCATGATTCCGAACAATGATTCTCGTAAGCGTAGACATGGTTCAAGTTTAATACAAGCAATAAAATAGTGCTAACAACATGAGACACTTTATTTATAGGCAACACCCAATAGTCCGAACAATTATTCTCAATAATATCTCAGACCAATGACACAATTTTCTGGCAAGAATGAAATTTCAAGAAAAGCACATTTGAAATATTGATCAAAGAGGCGGGGAAAGCATGAAACCCTAAAAGAATCAAGCCCTAGTGTGCTAGAATCACCACCATGTGGCCGAAAATGAAATGACCCCAAAAGTGCTAGAAAAATGTGCCTCAGAATGCCCAAAATTTTAAATTCCATATATCTCAAAATCCATGCACGATATCAAAAATCTGAATTCATATTCTTGTTTAGGGGGGTCAAAATTAGAGGGCGAAGGGTCTAATCCTGATTTAAGAGCAAACGATTAGCAATTTCATTTTTTGTAATTTTTCTTATCCAGAATTAATCCGCAATAGTGCCGCAACGCACAACTGTCGCAGACATGTGTTAATTTGGTCTCCGCAATAGGTCCACGTCGTGGACTAGATGTGGACCTATGTATTTTGTTACTAGTGATTTCTATCTCGGTCCAAGGCTTTTGGATCTTGGGCCTAAGTGTTCCCAAATGTGTTTTTACGTATACTTAGTCATATTCACCCTCATATCATCCAAAACATTCCCCAATATCCTCTCAAACACTTAGCCATGTTTTTCACTCCCAAATTCAAGCCTCAAAACCCTCATCTGGAATTAAGGATTTCCTTCAAGCTTCAATCCTCCATTTTCAATCTTCATCAAGAGCTTCCTAAAAGCTAAGGTATAAGGGTATTAGCCATAGAGTCCTTCCACCCATGGTGCCCTAATCGCCTTTTACTCAATTTGTATGATTTAAAGTTGATTTTATAAATTGGTTAGCTAGTATGGATATGGCTATGAACTATGTTAAAGCTATGTAAAATTGTGAATGTTTTGCTATGTTTTGAGCTATAAATCTTGGAGCTATTGTAAGATTTGATGAGGGGGTTTTGATTTTTGTTGCTTGAGGGTGTTGCAAGGTGCTTATTGATGGTTTTACAATAGATTTTCTTGCATGGTTTCATCTAAAAATTATGTGATCTTATACTACCATTTCACATCCGCCAAGTGTTTGATAAAATGACTGGTTATTGTTTCTTGAAGAATTGAAGGTCCAAAGCATGATATATGATATTATTGACTATATGATGATGAAATGAGCTTATATATATGATAAATTCTATATAAACTGTTGCATTAGACCATGCCCAATCTGGGAGGACTAAGAACCCGGATAACCTACATAGGGGTTTGTACTCATCAACCTAGTGAAGGGTTTGTACTTCTCCACCTAGTGATGGGACAACATCATAACTAACCAAGATGGGGGTTTGTACTCATCAAGCTAGTGAAGGATTTGTACTTCTCCACCGGGATGATGGTGCGGCATCATCATCAACCTAGTGAGGGGTTTGTACCTCACCACCTAAGTGATGGGGTGGCATCATCACCAACCTACGAAGGGGTTTGTACTTTGGAAATCTAGCTTGGTACTTTCTACATATATGATATCCTATATGAGCATGACTTAAGCATGTTTCACTTATGCATTGATCATACATGCCGTATTGATATATCATGCCTATTGCCTATGATTATGCATTTTGATTAAGGTGCCTATCTCTCATTGCATTGCATCCTACATATTTAGTACATTCAAACATACTAACACATACTCTTGCCTACATGATATCATCATGTAAGAACCGATGCCCAAGTTGATCCTCCTCCTCTATGTGACTAGATCGGTACTACTCAAGCTTGTAGTGAGTCCTCCACCTAGGCGACCTTAGTCTATGTTGCTCTTATTATGTGTTGAGACATTCTTCTTATTTTCTTTTTGACTATGAGGGTGAGCCCGGTTGCTTTGTCTTGGCCCCCGTTCTTATCTATGTATTAGAGGTGTTTGTTGGACATGTTATGTATCTACGAAATAAGCTTGACACTTTGTCTCTTGATTATGATGCTATGCAAGCTTTTCCCTTCACCTTTTTGCCCCTATTCTTACTCTCTATGTCTTTTATGTGCTTCCACGACCAATGTCTGCAATGGTAAGTTAAGAGGCTTGTTTAGAGTTCCTCGGGTTCCCCATTTGCCGTTTCACTTCTAGGCCCTAGGCTTGGGTCATGACAGAAAATTGGCCGCAATTAGGCCAAAAAAATGGTGGTGAAGGTTGGCAGTGACCGGACTTGGGAAAGAAGAAAGGGATCTGAGGTATTCTGCAAATTATGGAAAAATGAGGGGTAATTGATTTTACCCCTCTTTTATTCATTTGGTCGGGTTGGTGTTTAACTGGGGTTCTGACCCCACAAAACCCCAATTACGGGCCATAAGAAGTTCTACAGCCCGTAAGGTGTGGTTCGTAGTTTCATAACCCTGACCTTGGCTTTACGAATCCATCTATGAGGCATATGTTTAAATCCGACCCATAAGTTGTATAGTAAGTGCCCAAAACTTAGTAAATTTAAAATCTTACCCAGCTTTACAAGCCTCATTCATGGGCTGTAATTTTATCTACGGGCCATAAGGTTGGCTTGTGGACTGGAATGCAGAAAATTTGGTCACTGGAAATGGTTCTATGAGTTAGTATATGGGTCGTCATATAGACCACACCTGGTGGAACCAATCGTAGAACCACTTTTCTCCCCTTTTTCACCTTACTTTGCTGCATTATCCCTGTTCGTGTACATTCTTAGCCAAACAAATTGTTACCATATAATCTTCCTATCTGTGTGTCCAAAAATTACATCAAAAACAAGAAAGTTAAACTACTTATGAGTCCAAAAAGCAAAAACTAAACAACTACATAAAATTACGTCAAGTATCTTAGGTTTCCACCAAGTAGCACCCGATTTAACGTCACAGTACGACTTAGACTACTTGGTTCCTTAGACATCACCAAGTGCCCATGCTTCAACATTCAGATCATTAGGTTTGTTCATGGACTGACAAATGTTGAAGACGACTTCTTGATCGTTCAATCTAAACTTGAGTTGGCCTGATTCCATGTACACTAATGCTCATCCAGTGGCTAGGAAGGGCCTTCTTGAGATGATTTGGACATCGAAGTGAACCTCATAACCCAGGATCACAAAGTTTGAAGAAAATATGAACTTTTTCACTTTGTAGAGAATGTACAGTATCCCCATAGGCTTCTTCATTGTCCTGTCAGCCATAAAAAACCGCATGCTTATTGGTGTTGGTACTCTCACTCCTAATTTCTTGAACGCAGGAAAAGGCATTAAATTGATGTTGGCTCCTAAGTCGCATAACACCTTTGTAAAGTTCACACCTCCGATGGTGCAAGATATGGTGAATGCTTTGGGATACTCCTTCTTTTGCCCTAAAGACCTTGTTGGAATAGAACTGCAATGCTGAAGCTCTTGTGAGAACTCTTGGCTCACAATCTTCTTCTTCGTCACTAGTTGCTTCATAAAATTATCATACCCGAGCATTTTCTCCAATTCCTCGATAAGAGGAATATTGATAGTTAGCTACTTTAACATGGAGATAAAGTACTGAAACTTACTTTCCTCCTTCTTCTTGAGTCTCTAAGGGAAAGGAGGTGGACACCTAGGAATGGGTTTCAATTTCTTTGGTGTCACCATTTCATTGCTTACCCCATCCTTAGCTTTATCATCTGTAGTCTCTACATCTTTACTCTTTACCATGTCCTCATGAACCTCATCATTATTTACCAACATCAGTGGGTCAATAGTCTGCTTTCCACCCTGTGTGGTCACTGTTATACACTACTCATCATTCATTAGATTCTGCACTTTGTTGCTAGGAAATGTATGTAACACCCCACATTTTACATGGACTAATGCTATGTGAATGAATCATGATATGGATTGGTCAAATTAGTGTCAATTCTTGAAAGTGCTTGATTCTCGTGTTAACAGGCGATGTGCGCGTCTAACGCTTAAGAGGGTCGAGTGTATATGTGTTTTATGTTAAATTGAGGATATCACAACCCTAAAGAAAGTAACAGAATTAAGGTGTTTGTATGAATTAATAATCTAGTAGGTGAGTCACCTACTTGCTTAGCTTGAATTTTCTAGCTAAACAGAGACGAGACTCAACGTCAAATTTGTCCAAGTCCGATTTTGGATAAAATCCATTTTAAGGGTGTAATTTTGGCCCATGTTTTAGCATCATAAATGAACATTATTTTCAGTCCAAGAAGAGTGTAAAGAAAAGCCCAAGTATATCCCAAACCACTTGACTATTTGGGCCAAAAACGGATTAAGAGGAAAGCTGGAAATTGGCAGCCAAAGTCATTAGATGTGATGCCCATTTTGGCCCAATTTTGGGAGAACTAGCTATTGATTAATGAGCCTATTTATATGAAGTATTATTTGGTCAAAGGGACCAAATAAATTCGTCCAAATAAGGCCTTTAAAGAGGGGTTACAAGAAACAAAAGTTTAGCCACTCTTACACTTGGAAAATTTCAGCTTTCCCAAACTCTCTCTCTAAACTTTTCTTAACCTAGCGAAGCAGCAGCCAAATGACTCTATTAGGGTTCTTAAGGAGTTTCTCAACCTTGAAGATAAAGGCAAGTGCTTATAATTGTGTTTTTGGTAAAGTTTCTTCATAAAAATCAAGAAGTACATGATAATACGTTATGCAGGAAATTCTGGACAACATGTGTCCAGAAAATTGCTGAACACTTTCCTTTTTTTTAGTGACTTTTTTATGGTTTGTGGGCTGTATTATAAAGTGAATTTGATGTTCTTAACATGATTTGAGTTATAGACATTACCCTAAGGTTGCTGCCCAGATTTTGGTTTCATTTAACAAATGAGTTTTATTGTGCTATCTTAAGTGTAATGTTGATTGGAATTTGTGGGCTGTTGGATCTAAAGTTATTGGCTCATGTCCTTAATGACTTCTTAGGTGCTGTTCTAAGACTATATTAGCACTGGTTTTAGGTGTAAATGTTGTTGGAATAGTTTGGTCAGAGTTGGAAAAGGTTTGGAATTGTCGACGTCGAAATGTAGCGAAAAGGGGTAACGTTATGCTGTCCATTTGTAGGTTGTGTAGAATTGTAATATATTGTTCCACGAATTTCCCCTATATTGGGACTACTTTTGGATCTTAATAAGATTGGTTTTATATGGTAAAAATGTTGGAAACAATTTAGCTAAAGTTAAAATAGATTCGGGATTGTAGACGTCGAAGTGTGGAGAAAGGATGTAACGTTGTGCCACTTGTTTGTATGTTGTGAAGAATTGTTATGTGTTATGCTTTGTGGACTATTGTAAGACTATTAAGGGTCTGAAATGAGTTGTATATGTGTACATAAGAATGGTTGCAAGAAAATACGATTATAAGTGAAAAGGTTGAAGGAATGCCTTTGCGTCACTAATTGAAAGCTTGCTATCTGGGTGATCATTTCTTTAATGATATTAAGCTGTCAAGAAGTGGTTCTTTGCTGCTAATACTAGTATTATTGCCTAATATAATGTAGATAAATATTTGGGGGGAAAGCAGCCACTCCAAGGTAGTAGCGAGGTCATATAACGAGGTATGTAAGGCTACTTGATTTCATATCATTTGGCATGAAACATAGATCACTCGGTAAGTAAAGGTATTTATCTACTCCAACATGACAAACAACCATGTCTCCACTCTTTCAATTATTCATATGCTCCTATATATAGTTACCTTCAAATCTACATACATACGTGGATATCAAGTACATGAGTTCTTGTTGCAACACAAAGTTCATGAGTTTTTCTTTTATTTCATACGCATTTCATTACTTATGTAACATACCCTCTTCGTTGTCATATTGTCTTGTATGATTATTCTCATGTCACATGTTGTATATACAGCCCTATAGCTCCAATATTGTGACCACCAAAAGAATCATCTCAAAGGTAATTGAAAGATAAAGTAAACTATATAGTTTTTGATGGGTGGTAGCCCGAGGGGTGGAAGCATCACCTAGCCAGGGACGATCCTATCACGGGTGGTAGCCCGAGGGGTTAAGGAAGAACCTAGCCAGGGACGATCCCGATACAGTTTACTACTGATCAGTTGGTCATTTATAGTACATGACACAGATTATACAGTAAAGGTAACGTAATATAAAGAATATAAAGTATACAATCCCAAAGTATATCCAAATGTGGTCTCATATTCCATACCAGTGCACAGTTTCATTTGAAGTTGTTACTTCATAGACAGTATTTCATGCCTTACATACTCAATATATTATCTCGTACTGACGTCCCTTATGGGGGACCTGCATTTCATGCTGCAGGTACAGGTGCTAGTAGATCTCCCCAGTAGAGTCCAGGACATCCAGCTGCTGTTACAAGCTCCAGGTTATTTCGGAGCTTTGTGTGTGTCTAAGGCTTATATGTTTGTATTGTACGGTTAATTTAGGTAGGGCCTATCCTGACCTTTATTCGATAATTTCTCTTAACTAGAGGATTTGTAGACTATGTAAATTAAAGTTTGGTCATTTCTCGTACTTTCGACAACGTGGCCCCAACGGCCTAGTCATATGCATTTCTCTTTGGCTATATCACTGTTTACTTGCATAAAGGCATGCTAAATTATAGAAATCTGTTATAAAGTATATAAAAAGTGCATAGATATAGGTTGGTTCTCTCGAGCCTTATCGGCAACGGGTGTCGGTCCGCCCTAACGGGACTTGGGGCGTGACAGGTTTCATGAATACTCGTAAAGCTTAAAGTTTGAGTTAAATTTAAGAATCAATTTTAGAACTGCTTTTGCATTTTAGCTCAATAACCCAGTATGTTTTAAAATAGTTGAGTTGATACTAGTTTCAGTCAAGCCAAAGAGTCCAAATAAGAAAGTTTCAAAAAAGTTAAGATGGGCTAAGTCCTCGAAAGACCATAGATATTTTGAGAATTCATATCCTTTGAATTATGAGCTATATACAAATTATTTTTAGGAGTAGTATTGAGCATCGATATGAGTGAGAGTAAAATTAATTACTTGAACTCATAAATTATGTAGCCAGCATAGGATAGGATTGTACCAAGGTACATTCCTCATTAGCCACTAAGATGGCCCAATTTTGGAATGGATCCACTCCCCTAGTTCTTCGTCCCCTACCCCGGCAAAGTACGAGATGACTCTGGCAGCATAGACAAGACGATGTATCACCACGAAGCTCATAGTGATGGTTGTCGGTTAGAAAAACTCCCCAAGTTAAAGCAAGTAATGATTTTCATACATATTTTTTCTAGCATGTTTATTTTCAGCATACAAAGTATTTATCACATATGTTATTCTATTTTGAGATATGTTTATGTACTTTGAAATGTTGCATCACTCTGAGTTCCTATTTTGGCCATCTTACATACCGTACATTCCATGCACTAACGTCCTTAGAACCTGTATTGTTATATGATGCAGGCGCAGGTGACATAGTCCCTCAGCAGCCGCTTCGTTGAGGACCAAATATCTTCCAGTCATTGGTGAGGCCTCTTCTCAGTTAGAGTCTCTTGAAGTATTTATGTTTCTTTCAGTATTTATTTTAGTTCCAGCTACTTCAAGGCTTGTCCGGGTAGTCCTTTTAAACAGTTCTAGTTAGAGGTTCCATAGAATATATGTTAAGTAATTCAACTCTTATTTATTTCGATTGTTGGCTATGAACCTTTAGATTTCAGCTTATGCAGACAGTTATTGATCTTAGCTTGTTACTTTTTTTGAAGTCTTTCCATAATTATTTAAGTCTTTTACTGAGTAAGAACCCAGGCCAAGTGGTTCACTTGGGACCATAAATGGTTCTGAGTGTCAGTCACATCTAGGGTGTAGGTTCAAGTTGTGACAAACTTAGTATCAAAGCACAAAGTTCAAGAGTCCTAGGGAGTCTGTGGAACTGTGTCTAGTAAAGTTCGTATTATGAGTGTGAAGTGCACCATGTCTATAATGGGAATGCTACAAGGCATTAGGAAGTGTCACTGTTAAATTGCTATTCTTTATCTTGTGCTTCAGTGTTTACCTCTGTTAAGTCCCTCCTAACTCGTGCATTTATGCCGTGTTTTTCAGATCATACCTCCACGTAGAGCCGACAGACCAGTGAGGACAGAGGGCGCCCAGCCATGAGAAATGCAACCCAGCCTGGCCCAGTTTCTGAGGGACCTAGAGGTCCAACTGTGCCTGTTGAGCATCCAAATGATGAGCTCTGCTAGGGCACCCAGACCTTGGCTTAGGCGGTCACTACTCAGGGAGGGAGCCAGGGACATGTTAGGAATGATGGGTCGGATACTGCCAGAGTTCGTGAGTTCATGAGGATGAACCCACCTGAATACACGGGGTCTAATGTGAAGGAGAATCCAAGTTATGCATATTGGTGATATTGAGCGGGTTGTGTTGGTTACCTACCAGCATAAAGGGGTATCTAGACTATGGTTTGATTAGTGGAGGGCAAGCAGGGTAGATGGGACGCCAGCTGTTAATTGGGCAATGTTTGAGGAGGCCTTTCTGGGACAATACTTTCCTAGAGAAATGAGGCAGGCGAAGGTGAGAGAATTCCTAAATATGAAACAGGAAATATGAGTGTGCGGGAGTAAGACCTCAAGTTTACCCAGCTGTCCTGTTATGCTCCAGCTATGGTGACAGACATTCATACGAGGATGGACTTGTTCGTGTCAGGATTGTCTCGGATGACTAAGAGAGAGAACAGAAATACTATGGTAATCAGGGGCATGGACATAACCCACTTGATGATGTATGTGCAGCAGGTAGAGGAGGAGAACATGCAGGCAAGGGAGGAGTTCCGTAGTAAGAGGCTAAGACATCAGGCCAGGAGACAGGTAAGAGGGCGGCTAGAGGTGGAAATCACTCATCCTTCCGATCGAAGATATCGGGACCAATACCTTCATCTGCTAGTGCACCTGCACCGAAGGTCAGGAATGAGTAGGGATCACAGAACCACAGGTTCTTGGCCAGCCAGTCATAGGATAGCATCGCTTAAGGATCAAACTGTTATCCTACTTGCGGGAAGTGTGACAGGTCTCATCTCGAAGAATGCATTATGGGCACAAATGGCTGCTTCAAATGTGCTCAGGTGAGGCATTTCTTGAACGATTTTCATATGGGAAAGTGGAAGATGAGAGATAATAGATCATAGTCAGTTTCTTCAGCACCGCAGGGTAAGCCACCTCACAGGGGCACTACAACAGGAGCAAGCAGGGGCACAAACTGCTTATATGCCATGACCACTAGACAAGAGCATGAGAATTCACCAGATATGGTTACGAGTATGCTCAAAATCTTTACTTATGATGTCTATGCATTATTTGACCCAGGTGCCACATTTTCCTTTGTGACCCCCTATGTAGCTATGAAGTTTGGAGTTAGTCCAGAATGCCTTCTTGAGCCTTTCAGTGTTTCCACTCCTACCGGAGAGTCTATTCTAGCCTAAAGAATTTATAGGGGCTATTCAGTCTCAGTTTATCATAAGACTATTGTAGCTAATTTGGTGGAGTTAGACATGGTAGATTTGGATGTCATCCTAGTGGAACGACCAAAAAGGTGCCCGAAAACGTGCCTCGGAATGCCCACAATTTTAAATTCCATATATCTCAAAATCCATTTGCTTTTTTGAAAATTCGACTTCATATTCTTGTTTAAGGGGTCCAAATTAGGTGAATAAGGATCTAACCCCGATTTAAGAGCGAAATATTAGCAATTACAAAATTCCAAGAACGCAATTTCCAATAGGTTTTCGTGTTGCCTTCGTGACGTGCCCCTGTACATTTTGGGGACTATTTTTTTTTAGCTTGGTCCAAGACTTCTAAGTCTTGGGCCTAAGTGTCCCCAAACGTGTTTTTACCCATACTTAGCCAAATTTCAGCCTCATATCATCCTAAACATTTCCCAATACTCACCCAAACACTTAGTCATATTTTCACTCCCCAAACTCAAGTCCTAAACCCTCATCTTAAGCTAAGGTTCTCCTTCATGGTTCTTCTTCAAACTTCAAGTCTCCATCTCCAATCTTCACCAAGTTCATCTCTAAGCTATGGTGTGTGGGTTTCTTTCATGGGTTCCTTTCACCCATGATACCCAAGCCTCCTTTTACTCAAATTGCATGATTTAAAGTTG
>JAPFFP010000021.1:0-13566 GCA_026153255.1 Solanum medicagineum
GTCAACTTGCAACACTATAGATACTTTTCATGAATTCAATACATACATACAATCCCTTCATCATCATAGAGTCACTTCACTCATAAGCCATGCAATAGACAATCAATAGCTCAAGAATCCTTGACAAGACATTTCATCAAAGAGTTGGCGGGTGTGATGCTAGCTCAAAATCATGCAATTTAAGAGTGAAATCATATGAGAAAACTCAATGTAAATCAACCCACCAACACTTGGTAACACCCTCATGCAAGATACATTGAAACCCCTAATCTCATAATATATCATACATTCATAGCTCAAAACATGCTTAAATAGTCAACATTTTATGAAACCCCAACATAGTTTATAATCAAATTTCATAATGAGAGATACCCATAGATAATCCAACTTGAAAGCATGCAATTTATATAAAAAGAAAGGTTGGCTGCATATTTTGGGGACAGTGTTATTTAGTTCGGTCCAAGACTTCTATGTCTTGGACCTAAGTGTTCCCAAATATGTTTTTACCCATACTTAGACTTATTTCACCCTCATATCATCCTAAACATTTTCCGATACTCATCAAAGACTTAGCCATATTCACTCCAAAAATTAAAGTCCCAAGCTTCCCCTATGACAAAGTTGACCCAAAAGAAGGAAACATTTCTTTAGACAGATGAATATGGAAAGTCTTTACAAACTTTGAAAGATTTATAGCTCAAAACATGGTAAAATAGTTACAATTTCCCATAGATTTAACATAGTGTGCGGTGAATTTTATAGTAAGCAAGACCCATTTGTAAATCAACTTTAAATCATGCAATTTGAGTAAAAGGAGGTTAGGTCACAATGGGTGGAAGGACCCAATGGATAAAGCCCATATACCATAGCTTAGAGATGAACTTGGTGATGATTGGAGATGGAGACTTGAATCTTGAAGAAGAACCTTGAAGGAGAACCATAGCTTGTGATTAGAGTAGCCGTCTTGGGAATATCGTCCTCTATCACCTTCACTTGGTGGTATCCGAATGGAAGATCAATCTTAAAAAATTGACTAGCCCCTTGTAGGTGATCAAAAAGGTAATCAATACTTAGTAGAGGGTACTTGTTCTTTATGGTAACCCTATTAAGTTGTTGCAATGCACATCCTAAGGGAACCATCCTTTTTCTTTACAAACAACACCAGTGCACTCCAAGGTGACTTTCTAGGCCTTATGAAACCCTTCTCCAACAAATCCCTCAATTGATCCTTCAACTCCGCCGGGGCCATATGGTAAGGGGGAATAGAAATGGGTTGAGTATCGGGAAGGAGGCCTATACCAAAGTCTATTTCCTTTTCGCGAGGGACACCGAGAAACTCATCGGAAAAGACATCAAGAAACACATTAACCACGGGAACCGACTCAATAGGATTGACTTTAAAATAAATATCCCTAACCCTTACAAATTGGTAAATGCGAACCTTAGAAATCAACTTTTTAGATTTGACAGAAGAAATGAATCTACCTTTGACAACCACATTACGACTTTCCAACTCAAGGACGGGATCATTAGGGAATTGCAACCTAACCTTGCCAGTTCTATAATCAATGGAAGCATGAGATGCATGTAACCAATCCATCCCAAGAATAATATCAAAATCCATCTTGTCAAGTTCAACTAAATCACAAGGCAAGACTTTATGCAATATGAACATGAGACAATCTCTATAGACTCTTTTAGAAATAATGGATTCACCAACAGGGGTAGACACTTCATAAGGTTCACATAACAATTCAGGACACACATGAAGCTTATTGGCAACAAAAGGAGTAATGAAAGAAAGAGTGGCACCAAGATCTATCAAAGCATACATATCATAATAAAAAACCTTTAACATACACATCATAATCAAAAACCTTTAATATATTGATAACAACATCAGACACCTCATCCAGTCCTTACCTTCCTTGGAAAACATAGAACCTATTTTGCCTTGGAGCACCCCTTTGGTCATCATTTTGCCCTTTGACCCGTATTAGCACCTTGGCCTTGAGGACGACCATCTCTACCCTTGTTTTGATCATGAGGACAATTAATAACCTTGTGACCCATCTCACCACAACCAAAGAAAGTATTAGAATTTTCAAACATGGACCATCAGGGTTTCTCCCACACTTTTGGCACTTAGTCTGGGTCATCCCATCATTGCCACCTTGGAATCTTGGGTTAAACACCCCATCATTAGCAAACCTCTTGTTAGAAGCGCTGGAGGACCCTTGACCTTGGAACTTATGGCCTTGATGAAATTGGCCACCCTTAGAACCTTGGAAACCACCTTCAAATCGATCCCTATTGGTCTCCCCATTTCTCCTCTTTCTAAGATTTTCCCCCACAAGTTGTTCGGCATATGTCATAAGCCGAGACAATCTATATCACTTACAAGCATTGTGGTACGACACTCTTCATTACCAAGCCGAACACCCCCGACACAAATATTTTCATGCTTAATCTTGGATCGACTACAAAATGAGGAACATATTTGGAAAGCTTGTTGAATTTGAGGGCGTACTCCCTCACACTCATGGAACCTTACTTAAGATTCATAAACTCCATCATTTTTTACTCTCTCAACTCAATGGGGAAGAATCGGTTGAGGAACGTAGCTTTGAAATATTCCCAAGGGATGACATCAGTATTTCTCCTCTCTAATTTCCAATGAGAAAACTAAATTTGGGTCACACCCTTGAGTTGGTAGGCCACTAAGTTCGTTTTCTCCTTCGAATTGACCCCCATGATAGATAGTAGTTAGCAGCAGTTTCCGAAAAGACTAGTAGCCCTTATTCCTTGCATCAACAGGCAATCCCGCATAAAAGAAAGGCTACTGACTTGGCTGATTCAACAAACAAGGGAAAAAGGCATCCATTCTGCTCCCATTCCTATGTTGACACCAAGAAAAAGAAAGCCTTTCACCTTCCTCTCTATCCATTCCTTTTTCATAATCATAAAGGATGGAAATGCTTAGCTTACTAAACCAGCAAGAGCGGAGTTTCGTTTGTAGTGAGTAGGGCCTCTTTCTCGTTGATCAGTTCGCCTCCGCTCTATTGAAAAGTAGGAATTCCTATGGCGGTTTTGTCAACGAACGCGTCTCGGGCCGGATTGACTAACCTAACCCACCCTTAAGGAGGCTTTTCCGCCACTTTCAAGTAATTAATTCATTCACATAGTTGTCTTAAACATTGAAAGCAATGAAAATATTCTACTTCACGAACTGTTGTCAATTGAACATCCTTAACCACCTGTCCGGGCTAAAAATGTTTTATTTCGTTCCCCTCCTTGGGCGGATTCCCCCTCACATGGTTAATGAGTACAAACCCCCACCTTGGTTACCCGAGCTCTTATCCCCCAGGATCGGGTATGGTCTAATGCAATACTTTATATAGAGTATATCATATACATAAGCTCATTTCATCATCATATAGTCATTCATATCATATCTCATGCTTTGGACCTTTAACTCCTCAAGAAACCACATCTGGACATTTTATCAAACACTTAGAGGGTATGTAATGCTAGTATAAAACCATGAAATATAGTCTTTTATACTCCACTTAGGGCTAAAGTACGTGAAGCCATTTCTGCCCAAGATTTCAAGTAAAAATGCAAAATGGGTAGATACCCCGGATAGAATTATTTTGCTTTCTATGGATTCCCCAGAGGGGGAGAGACCGAAGAGAAGTGCTTAAGCAAAGCTGGTTGACTTGGAAGTTGTTCAGTTAGAGGAGGACGCCCCAAGCCAATGGTGAACGAAAAGCACCTTTTGGGGGGTTCTATCGAAGACTTTTAAGAAGTGGAACATTTCCTAAAGTGCCTCATAGACTCCTATTCATAGTTGTGGCATGCTTCACAACCATGAATAAGACTCTAATCGATGCAATGTATAGGATTTTCGTGGACTATTAGGACCGGACTGATGCTGCGGGATGTAGCAGAAAGGGGTGTAACAAAACTTGCAGCGAAAAGCACTGAAATAAACTCCAACTCAAAGATCAGGGAGGGAAACTGTGACTCTTATCTTACCTCGTACCTCGCCTATTAGACCTCCTATCGAGTGAAAGTCTTCGCTTGTATCCAAACCTCCTATTCAACTCTAACTGGTGCAACTTGCACCAAAGTGACAGAAATGGTCATCTGTGCTCCACAGCTACTGGTGTTATCACCCTGTAAAGAGGTGGAACCAACCAAGACTGAACACTAGCCCCATTTTGTAGACGGGTTGGGACCGGCCTTCTATCCCAGTGAACAATGTTCCACTGATTAGGCAGGGACAGGATTCGAACCTGCAATCTTCAGGTATGAATTGGAGTTGCCTATGGAGATGAATATGGTTCATCATGTCTTCTATGTGTCTATGTTGAGGAGATGTGTTGGTAACCCAAGTGCTATAGTTCCCTTAGAGGTGTTGGGTGTTGTGGAGGCTAATTTAACCTATGAGGAGGTCCCGGTGGAAATATTGGATAGGCAAGTGAAAAGGTTTAGAAACAAAGATATAGCATCCATCAAGATCCTTTGGAGGAATCAACAAGTTGAAAGTGCCACATGGGAAGCCGAGGCATATATGAGAAAGTAATACCCATACGTCTTCCACTCGACTCAAGCCAAAGGTAATAACTTAAGTTTCATCTATGATTTCAAGTCTTAAGTTTCAGCCCTCATGTCATTTTGCATGCATTCATTTTAATGGTAACAAGTTTATGGTGATTTTTGACATTCATATTGAGACTTTTTGATGATGATGTTTAAGTGCATTTGTTGCATTCATGTCACGCTGGAATCTTCATAATTACTTCTCTTACACATTTTTCTTTGACTTTAGGGGATGAATGTTCCCAAGGGGGAGATATTGAAACACCTGTCATTTGCTTTGGAATGCCCCGTAATTGAGTGGAAAATGGCTATAACTCGGATTTCAAAAGACCTATAGTGAAAAATAATTTCTTTTTTCTAATTTTGATTTCTAGTGTCTGTCCGCGTCTAGGACGCTACGCGCCTGGTGCATAGACTAGTGTAAGTTGGCCTGTGCATTGGGTCTTCGTTACGCCAGGGACGCGGACCAGTGTAAGTTTTTCCTCAGTTTTCTAATATCTTCCAAGGGCATTGGGGTAATAGCCCCATGCCCATTTAAACGTGAAATTTTCTATACTTTAGTAATTTTTTTTAACTCTATAACTTACAAAACCCTCCCTAAAACCTCTCCAAGACTTTATCAAATCTCTCATTCAAATTCAAGGATTTCAAGATCAATTTTGGAACTCAACAACCTATCTCAAGCTTCAAGTCTCCTTCAAGTCCATTCCAAGAAATTCAACGTTTATGGTATGTAGGTCTTCATCTGTAGGTCCTTTTACCCATGTGGCCCAACCTTCTCTTTTTATGGAAATTACATGATTTCAAGTTGTATTACTTATGTGTATCTTCTATTATGAAATATGAACATAAATTATGTTGGGGTTTTATTAAATATTGATTAATCATGCATAAGATACCCTATGCATGAATTGATTTTATCTATTGAGACTATGCATGATTTGAGCTATGAAACTATGAACTACTATGAGCTTTTGTGATGGATTTCAAGATACCCTAAATAAGGGTTTTACTACCATATTGGTGGGTTGATTTGCATTGAGTTTACTTTTCCTATTTTACTCTTGAATTGTATGATTTTGAACAAGTATCATGAACCCACCATGTGTTTGATAAAATTTCATGACAAGAATTCTCAAGTTGTTGATGAACTATTACATAATTTACAAGTCAAGTGATTTCATGATGATTAACAGTTTTCAAGCATGTATTGAATCCATGAAATGTATCTATGATTTTACAAGTATCAGGTTGAGCCTTATTTCAAGATTTTTACCTCTTGTGAGCTATTAGTGTCAAGGCAAGGGATCATGTATGATTATTATTTACACTCATGTTCAAGTTAAGCTCACTAGTAGAGATCAAGCATGTGGAAGAGCTACTCATGTTATATTATCATGTCTCTTAAAAGTTACTTATGTTATTATAAAAGTATGATTATTTCAAGTATTTCGTGGGATTTGACTTAGCACCGATTGACGCTTAAGATGGGGGATCGACTCAAGGGGTCCTTATTTAAGGTCCTTAGTCACTAAACTATGAGCCACCATAGGATTATGAATATTACCCTTGCTATACTAGTGGATCCATCTAGTTCATGTTATCATGTTTGGTTTACCTTAGCAAGTAGACCACACTTCGCCGGGGGGTGTCATGCCCGGTCACCTGTACTGAAGGGGTGTCATGCCTTGGAGTCCAAGTTGTAGCTGCTTCGTCTATGTCGGTTGAGGTCTCTTCCTACATATATATGATACATTATGCAAGTTCAATGTTTTACAAGCATGTTTTATTACAAGCATTGATTATGCATCTCATATTGAGACTATATATTTATTGATTATGATTATGCATTTTGAATATATTGGCTTATTTTTTTGTTGTATTGCACCTGGCATACTTAGTACATTCAAATGTACTAACACGTACTCTACGCCAATATGATATTACTATGTAGGGACCAGAGCTCCTTTTAATCCTCCTCCTCCATGTGGCTAGTTCAGTACTTCGAAGAAAGCATTGGTGCCTTCTCAACTCCGAGCACAATATCTATGTTAGTCATGCTATGTTAAGACTTCTTTTATGTTGAATACTTTTTATCGTGAAGGTGAGCCCAGGAAGTGTCTTGTCCCCCTGCTCCATTCTAAGTAGAGGTATTGTTGGATACTAAGTTTGTATATGCTTTTGAGCTTGACTCTTCTTATGTTTCAATGTTTATGAAAGACTTCCCTTAGTCCCGTTTCCCTATTTACACTTGAATCTTGTTGATGTTTATTTTAATTTTCGCAACCAAGTATGTGTACAAGATATGCTAAGAGACTTGTTTAGGATGTCTTCGGATTTCTCATTCACCATGTCACATCTAGGCCCTAGGCATGGGTCGTGACAACTAACTTCCCTCCTTATTTTTGTGTTTTACCCTTACAATAGCCACCCTCAACTTAGGCTTTTAGCCCGTGTTGAGGTGCACGATATAGATCCTCAGAACTAGGGCCACTTTTGGTAGCCACCCTCAACTTAATCCTTTTGCCTCAGTTAAGGTGCACAATGTTCAAGGAAGAACCAGGGCCGATTTCAACATTTTACAACTAATAAAGCTAGGTTAATCAGGTGTTTTCAAAGAATAGGTACATGTTAGGCTCAAACATTAGGAACAAGGGATATATCATAGTTTTGGTTGGTCATATTAGGCTAAGTGGAATATTAAAAACAACGGCCTAAGATCCTTTCCTAATCCAATTAATCTACAATCTAACTTAGAGTAACATGGTAAGTTCTGAATTAGCACAAAACACATGAATTAGCAAATTAGACTCACACTTACATGGCACTGCATACATTATCAACAAAAGACTCTCAGATCATGCTTTTTATCTCAATTTTCTTCATTTATCAAAACATATATTGTCACACACCTAAACATGCATGGTTTCTATCTAACTAATAATCAAAATTTTTTATAAGGTATCATTTTTCAAAACAAAACATAAAAACAACTTATATGCCTCAAGTATTAGTACTATATGCTACAAATACTATCTAAACATCCTAAACATGTTGGTTCAACAGAAAGTAAATATCAACAAGGAAAAAATACATGCAAGAAAATCTAGGATAAAAAAGTTGGGTAGCTAGGGACCCAAGCTATTCAAATTTTTTCGAGGCCTATAACTACCCACACCCCATTGAAAAGGATGTGCATTGTCCCAATGCACACTTTTAAAGGAAAATAAAGCATGAAAAGGGTCTAAAATCATACATGGGTGCCTAAGCACCAGTGTGTGGCTGATTCTGGCCACCCTCGTCTCTTGGGGTAGTCTCCTCAGCAGTAGTACTCTATCTGGAGGGGCCAACACCCATCACCTGCTCTACCTCACGAGCTCATCCTATTTCTACCTTTAGTTTGATGTCCTCAAGGCAATCTTAAGCTCCTCCTCCTTAGTCATCCCTGACTGAAATCATACATCATTGTGATCATCATCCGGGCTGGGCCTATTCTAGTGAGAAGGCTAGATAGGCTCATTGGGAACAAAAAGGTTAACCACCAGCACCAGAGGTGTAGTCGCTGGTAGTGGAATCGATGCTGCCAATGCTAGTATCATCTCAGCCCGGGTTTGCTGGATCTCCGTCTATAGGGTCGTCAAGTCTGATGGTTGGGCCTCGCTCAAGCTCCACTATACCTTCTCCTAAAAGGCGTCAATGCGGGCATCCATAGTAGAGATACGATTATGAATAGTAGTGGCTGTGAATGCCTGCACACGACCCTCCAATTTTGAAATGGTCTGGTGGACCCATAGCCTGATCTGATGAACATGTTGAGTCAACTTCGACTCAGCGTGAGCTAACCTCTATGCCAGGGCCTATATAGATGTGGTGGACATGTAAACCATGCCCACGAGAGTAACTTGTGAATTCGTCACTTGTTGTGCAGGAATAGAAGTAGTGGGCCCCATATCCTCATCTACCTCATGCTGCAGAGGCCTCTCCTCAGTAGGAGAAGCAATGCCGGTGGTAGTTTGTGATCTCTGAGGTGGTGGCACTAGGGCGAACATCTTAGGCATAGAAGGAGGTTGTGCTCGCCGGAGTGCCAATGGTTTCTCATCAGCCTTGATCAGGCTGGGATCCAATGTCTGCTGGGCCTCAATCAACTAGTCCAGATGGTGCAAACTATCCACCCTCGACTCTAGACTGAGGCTATATATCAAGCAAGGGAATGGGATGGAGGTAGATCTCTTCAGGGCAGCCTCGTGGTCTGCTTGGCTTTGAGGCGGGCCCAATCAATATCCTGACTAGCTAAGATGTTGGAAACCAATACCACACGCTCTAGTGTAAATGTATTATGAGAAGGAGTAGGCCAAATGGATAAATGAACAATCGCCTACTAAACTTGGTAGGAAAACTGAGCGAAGCCTTGACAATAGGCTTCGAGTGTGTGGTAACCCAGGTAGGTTCCGGACCCTACTTAGCAATATAAACACCCACCTATCTCATCAAGCTGGCTCATCGCTCAGGTTCTCACATAACCAGGGGGTCCCTCGTCTGCCCCACCCTATAGTCAAACTGTGCGGTGGATCTAAGGGTAGGGAACTCTGGTCAAAAATCATCCGGCGGATGGTGGTATTCGATATATCCACCTACAGACCACTCACTCTCATCTTGGTCATTCTAGGTTAAGCAAGGGGCTTCCTTTTCTTGGGAAGAGTGTTGTGTACCGCGGCTGCATATGAAGCATAAAACCCCCCTGACTATGGTCGAGGAGTATCATCAAAGAGAGTGTGTGAGCCACTGAAGCCCGTATCGAAATATCGTAACCTAGAGACTAGGGACACTATTAAGTATATCAAAGATGACGCGGGTCTCCTCATAAATAGATCAGGCTGGCTTACCCCACTCTTTTTGTTGCAAGCACTCCACATATATCTCCCGTATGCCCTCGAGGCACCATCGGTTAGTAAGAGTGTCTAGAGGCAATGATTGAGGTAATTTAGAAGACTCTGACTCTAATCCATCCTCAGAGCCTACCTTACAGCTGGATTCCTCTCTGGATGGAGTTATCTGGGTAGGTCACTCTCATCGTCCCCTCCCTCATCAGACTGGGGAGTGCGAACAACGAGAGCCTAAGTCTGCCCAGCTATGGCAACAACTTTAGTCTATGGTCGATCCGCCTTTGAGTCCAGGATGACACCCAGCTCCTCTACTGATTTGCTCGGAGTCTGGATCTGCTCATCATCAGAAGACTCATCTATGAGCCTCCTTCGTAAGGCTAGGATGTCATCATGTTTGGCTTTAGGGGACATGGAACCTGAAAACATGAACATGTACACACCTTGGTTAACCCCACAATTAAAAATTAAAATGCAAAAATAGTTTAGTAGAAGTTGCAGAAGGGTCTACAGAAGCATCTTTACGGGCAATAGTTGGTACTATGAGCCGTAAAGAGGTTTTGTAAACAGGGATTCAGAAATTTTGTCACAAGAAAGGTCTATGAGACAAGGTATGATTCATGAAATCTTTTACGAGTCATAGTCTGGGTAGTAGAGATTTCCAGTGAGTTAATCTATTCCTAAAACAACCCAAAAAAGTGCCCGAAAATGTGCCTCGAAAGTTCCCAGAATTGTAATTTCCATACATCTCAAAATCCATGTGCGATATCAAAAATCAAATGTCATATTCTTGTTCAAGGGGTCAAACTGAGTGGGAAATGGGTCTAAACACGATTTTAGATGAACAAATCACTATTTCAAATTCTTAATAATCAATTTCCAAAGAGATTTTCATGCCCCTGGCGTAACGCTCCAAGGGCTCGCCATAGTATAAAATTTTGTCCAGTTTTCTATCTCGGTCCAACGCTTTGTGACTTGGGCTTCAGTGTTTGCAAACGTGAAAAGACTTATACTTAGGCATATTGCACCCTCATATCATTCAAAACATTCCCCAATACTTATTCAAATACTTAGTTGAATAAATTACTCCTAAATTCAATACATAAAACTCATCTAGATTCTAAGGTTATCAATCAAGCTCCAAGTCTCCATATCCAATCTTCATCAAACTATTCTTCCAAGCTAAGGTATGTGGGTTTCTTTCATAGGTTCCTTTCACCCATGATGCCCAAGCTTCCTTTTACTCAAATTTGCATGATTTAAAGTTGATTTACTCATGGGTGATACTTATTATGAAATTCACTGCACATTATGGCCTATGAAATTATGATTGTTTTACTATGTTTTAAACTATGAATCTAAGATCTATAGTGTGATTTTGATGAAGGGTTTTGATATATATTGCTTAAGGGTGTTACCAAGTATTGGTTGATGGTTTTCGATGAGATTTCCTTGCATGGTTTCATTCCTAAATTGCATGGTTTTACACTAGCACTACACACCTACCAAGTGTTTGATAAAATGTTGGTTATGGCTATCTTGAGGAATTGAAGGCCCAATCCATGTCTAATGAGCTAAATGACTATATGATGATGAAATGAACATATGTATATTGTTTTCTCCTATATAGTGTTGGAATGTGACCATGCCGTACTTATGGGTTGCGCGCCGAGAAACAAAGTCAATGGGGTTTATACCTTGATAACCATGTCGAGAGGTTTGTACCTTGATAACCATGTCGGGGGGTTTGTACCTCAATCGCTAAGGGTGGTAGGGTGCGGCGATCCACTAACCATAATAGGGGGGTTTGTACCTTGATAACCATGTCAGGAGGTTTATACCTCGGTCACCAAGGGTGTTAGGGTGCAACAATCCACCAACCGATTAATGGAGTTGGTACCTCAATCACCAATGGTGCTAGGGTGCGACAATCAATAAATATGATAGTGGTGTCTTCTTACACATGTATTTTATTCTATACAAGCATGATTTACTAAATAGCATCTCACATGTATGCCATATAGTTGTTGCTACTCATTGCCTATGCTTATTGCATGTTGATTATGTTCTTATCTCTTTTTACATTGCATCCTACATACTTAGTACATTCAAATGTACTAACGTATACTCTATGCTTACATGATGTCACCATGTAGAAACCAGAGCACCGCTTGATTCTCCTCCTCCACGTGGCTAGTACAACATCTTTCAAGCTCTTTAGTGAGTCCTCCATTTTGAGGATGATTCTAATGACTTCAAACTATGTTCTAAGACTACTTTTCTTCTATGTATATGTTGACTATGCGAGTGAGTCCGGTAGTTTGTCTTGGACCCTGCTAAGTCTCTAAGTTGTAGAGTTGTTGTTTGACATGTTTGTATTATGCTTGAGCTTGAATCTCGCTTGACTCTTGATGTTTATGATATGAGAATTGTCCATTAGCCCCATTTGTCCGTAACTACTATCTCTTGTTGTATTTTATTGCTTCCAATACCAAGGATGTGTATATGATATGCTAAGAGGCTCGTTTGGGGTTCATTCGGGTTCCCCATTCGCAGTATCAAGTGAAGGCCCTACGCTTGGTGGTGACTAACTTTGTATCAGAGCACTAGGTTGTTAGATCCTCGGAGTCCAACACACCACGTCGATTCGAGTCTTATTCATGGTTGTGTTGTGCACCACAACTATGAGTAGGAGGCTATGAGGCATTTTAGGAAATGTCTCCCTTCTTCATATTCTAAGTCTTGCTATAGAGTTGAAGTAAGGTTATTCGCCACCCTAGCGATTGTTCTTTTCTATGCTATATCAATCCTATCACAAGAGGAATAAGAGCTCGCACACCTGAGGAGCAACCGACTCATAAAGAGCTTCGGGATGCTCTCACTTTGCTTGCACAAGTTGTGGCTAATCCAGCCAACCAAGTGGCCCAATCGCCTCGTGCTCCTACGACTTCTGGGGTGAGAGACTTCATAAGAATGAATCCCTCGGAATTCCATGGGTCAAAGTTGGATAAGGACCCTCAAGAGTTCATTGATGAGGTCTACAAGGTTTTGGCTAATATGGGTGTCAGATCAGAGGAGAAGGCAGAGTTGGAAGCTTACCAACTCAAGGGGGTGGCACAAATATGGTTTAACCAATGGAAGGAGGAGAAGGGAGTCAACAATGTGGTGCTTTGGGAGGATCTCAAGGTGGCCTTTATTAATCGATTCTTCCCTGTTGAGCTTATGGGAGATAAATTAGTGGAGTTCATTAACTTGATACAAGAATCTTTGAGTGTGAGGGAATATACCCTCAAGTTTACTCAACTCTCTGAATATGCTCCCAACTTGGTTGCTGACTCAAGGTCTAGAATGAACAAATTTGTGATGGGTGTTTCTGACTTGGTGAGTGAGGAATGCTGGTCCGCCATGTTGATTAGTCATATGTACTTGTCCTGTTTGATGACCTATGCCAAACAAATATAAGAGGAGAAGTTCCGAAAGAGGAGGATTCATGAGGCCAAGAGGGCTCGTTTAGAGGGAAAGTTCCATAGTCGGAAGGGTGGTCGGTTCCATTAAGGCCAAGGTTGTTCTCATCCTTCTAATAGGGGGTTTGCCAATGAATTCCCATGGGCACAAGGTGTTGGGGTTGTGGTTCCTAATGATGTGTGTCCAAGGTATGGTAAGGGTCATAAGGGCCCATGCTTGAGAGACACTAATGCATGTTATGGTTGTGGGGAAGTGGGTCACAAAAAGGTTGATTGCCCTCGTGATCGTAACAAGGGAAAAGATGTTGGTCCTCAAGGCCGGGGTGCCAATGCGGTTCCTTTGGGTAGAGGTGGTTGACAAGATGGTGCCCTAAGGCAAAATCAGTTTTATGCTTTGCATGGGAGACAGGGGGTTGATGAGGTGCTCGGTGTTGTCTCCAGCATGTTAAAAGTCTTTGATTTTGATATGTATACGTTGACTGATTCGGGTGTCACTCTTTCTTTTGTTACTTCTCTTATTGCCAGTGTAACACCCCACAACTTATAATATTGGTACCACCCAAAGGAAACAAGACATGAAAAGGGACAAATGACGCTAAATTTCAAAAGTGCTTGAA
>JAPFFP010000021.1:17124-40233 GCA_026153255.1 Solanum medicagineum
AGGATTGAGTTCTGCCAAGGACAATCAATCACCTTGTGACCCATTTCACCACAACCAAAGAAAGCATTAGAATTCCTCAAACATGGACATGATTCTTTTCACACCTTGGGCATCTAGATTTTTGCATTCCCCCATTACCACCTTGGAACCTTGGTCACTCTATTATTGGAAAACCTCTTGGTAGGAGAATTTGATGACCCTTGGCCTTGGAACTTGTGGCATTGTGGAAACCGGCCTCCTTTAGATCCTATGAAACCACCTTAAAAATGAGCCCTCTTGGACTCACCACTTCTTCATTTTCTAAGATTTTCCCCCTCTAGTTGCTCAACATATGTCATGTGGCAGGACAAATCCATTTGACCTACTAGCATGGCAGTACGACACTCCTCATTTACCACGTTGGACACTCCCGACACAAATCTTTTCATCCTTGATCTAGGCTCGGCAACCAATTCTGGAGCATACATGGAGAGTTGGTTAAACTTTAGGGCATACTCTCTCACACTCATGGAACCGTGTCTGAGGTTATAAACTCCATGATCATTGGCTCCGTTAGTTCGATAGGAAATAACCGATTAAGGAATGGGGATTTGAACTCTTCCCAAGGGATAGCATCATCATTCCCCTTCTCCAACTTCCATTGTGTAAACCACATTTGTACCACCCCTTTGAGTTGGTAGGCCACCAAATTTGCGTTTTACTTCGAATTGATCCCCATGATGGATAGAACCTTGTACACCTCATCTATGAATTCTTGGGAATTCTCATCCGTCTTATATCCATGGAACTCCAGTGGGTTCGTTCTAGTGAAATCCCTCACCCTAGAAGTTGAAGTGGGAGCATAAGGGGCTTGGGCCCCATGGTTTATTTGGTTGGTCATAGCAGGAGCCAACATTGCAATAGCATCTCTGAACTCATCTTGGCCTACCCCTCCTCCTTGAAGAGCTTGAGGATTAGGAGGAGCCGGTCGCTCTTTGGGTGTACGGGCTCTCCTTACTCTCCCTCTTGGAATGGGCATGAGATAAGAGATAAAAGAGCAATTGTTGGGGGAAAAAGACTTATGCTTACATCAAAAGCACAATATAGACCATGAAGAAGTGAGAAATTTCCTAAAACGCCTGATAGCTTCCCATTCATAGTTGTGGTGCGCTTCACAACCATGAATAAGATTCCAATCGACGTGGTGTGTTGCATTTCGAGGACCATTAACAACCTAGTTGATACCAAGTTTGTCACGACCCAAGAGAAGGGAACCAAACAAGCCTCTTACCATATCAATCACACATCCTGTAAACAACACAAGACATATAATAAAAAGGGAAGCGGGACTAAACGAAGTCTTTGATAATCATTAAAGCATTACAGAGTCAAACTCAAGCAAAAGTACATCATAATATCCAACAATAACTCTAACAAGGAATGGAGCGGGGGCCAAGACATGTTTCAGTCTCGCCCTCATAGTAACAAATGTTCAACATAAAGAAGTCTTGAAATAGCAAGAGTAATAAAGATTGTGTCCTCGGACTTGAGGACTCACAAAAGCTTGCTTCAAAGGATCGTATTAACCACGTGGAGGATGATCAAATAGTGCTCCAGTCCCTACATGATAATATCATGTAGGCATATAGTATGCATTAGTATATTTGAATGTACTCAGTATGTAGGATGCAATGCAACAAGATATACGTCAATATAGTCAAAGTGCATAATAATAAGCAATAGCTAAATGTAATCTCAATATGGCATGCATGATCAATGCTTGAAATAAAACATGCTTGTATATCATTCATCTTGCATAACACATAATACATGTGTGGGAAGAGACCCTAACCGACAAAAGTAAGGCCAAGAAAGTTACACCTTGGAATTCGATTATTACCCCTCATCGGTAAAAAGGTGGTCTATTTGCCAATATGAACCATACTTCACCTTGCAGTAGCCCATCCCATTTTTTTGAATTAATCCCTCTGACGGGAACCCGTCCCATCTCAAGATGGATTTCATGATAAAGTGAACTATATGGATCCACTAGTATAGCAAGGTTAAAGTTAATCCTATGTTGGCACAAAGTTTGAGAAAAGGAGTATGGACCCTTGATGATAGTCCACACCGTAATCCAATCCGTCAGCACTAAGTCTAATCCCATTAAATAATTGAATTAATAATAATTTTAATAACTTGTAAGAAATATGGAAACATGAAATAAGTAGCTCTTAAACATGCTTGACATCTAATGGTGAGCCTAACATGAAACCTGAGAGTAGATCATAATCATACATGAACCCTTTCTCAAACATGAATTGCTCACAAGAGGTAAAATCTTGAAATAGGGGGCTTAGCTTGATACTTGTAACATTATAGATACCTTTCATGAATTTAATATATAATTGAAATACCTTAATCATCATATAGTCACTTGACTTGTAAATCATAAAATAGATCATGCATAACTTGAGAATTCTTGACTTGACATTTTATCAAACACTTGGTGGGTTCATGATACTAGTTCAAAATTATGCAATTCGAAAGTGAAATAAGATGAAAAAACTTAATGAAAATCAACCCCCCCAATGTATAGCAAAACCCCTATGTATGGTACCTTGAAATTTATCATCAAATCTCATAATAGATCATAGTTTCATAGCTCAAAAATGCACAGTCTCAATAGATATAATCAAATCATGGTATAAGCTTTGAATAGATGTCCATTCCTAATCAATCAATATCTCATAAAACTCCAACATAATTCATGATCATAATTCATAATAACATATATCCATAGGTAATACAACTTGAAAACATGCAATTTTCATAAAAAGGAAAAGTTGGGCTCCATGGGTGAAAGGACCCCATAGATGAAATCTACATACCTCAAACTTGGGTTTTCTTAAGATGATCTTGAAGAGAACTTAGACATGACACGTCGAATGGGAACCTGAAGGAACCCCAAACAAGCCTCTTAGAATATCATTCACACATCGTTGGTCGCAGAAGCAAAGAAAACAACATCAAGAGAATATAAATAAGGATAAAGACTAAGAGAAGAGCTTAGTAGCATAAATGATAAAGGGTCAAAGCTCAACGCAATTACATCACTTGTCAAACAAGACCTCTAACATGGATTGGGTGGGGGCCAAGATAAGCTTTCCGGGCTCATCCTTTTAGTAACAAGTGTTCATCATAAGAAAATAACATAAGCAAGAGAGAGAAAGGCTAATGTCCCCAAACTTGAGCACTCACCACAAGCTATCTTCAAGATGCCAAAACTAACCCACCAGTAGGATGATCGTGAGGAGCCCTGATTCCTACATGGTAACATCATGTAGGAAAAGAGTATATTTTAGTACATTTGAATGTTCAAAGTATGTAGGATGCAATGCAACAAGACATAGGCAACATAGTCAACATGCGTATGTATAGGCAAGAGATAGTCTAATAGCAACATGACATACTTGATCAATGCTTGAGTAAAATATGCTTAGATAGAACATAATATATGTGTAGGAAGAGACCATTATCATAGACCAAGCAACTTAGTAGTTGTAATCCAAGGCCTACCACCCGCTAGGAAGGTGGATGATTTTCATACCCCTCATCTTTGGCAGTATAGGATTACAACCACCCGACTAAGTGAATAAGGTACATAACCTTCACCTTTTGTAGTAAGGGATTGCAACCACCCGACAAGGTGAATGAGGTACATACCCCTCATCTTTTGTATGGTCAACTTGCAACACTATAGATACTTTCCATGATAACAACTCGTATATATATTCCTTTCATCATCATAAAGTCATTTAACTCATATATCGTGTAGTAGGCCTTCAACAACTCAAGAAAACCTTAATCAGACATTTTATCGAACAATTGGCCGGTGTGTAATGCTTGTACTAAACCATGCAATTCAAGAGTAAAATCATGCAAGAAAACTTGTAGTAAGTCAACCCACAAACATTTGGTAATACCCTCATGCAATATACATTGAAACCCTTCATCAGATCTCAAATTAGATAATAGATTCATAGCTCAAATCATGCTTAACCAATCACACTTTTATGAAACCCCAACATAGTTCATAGTAAAATTTATAATAAATAAGACCCATAAGTTAATCAACTTAGAATCATACAATTTATGCAAAAAAAAAAAAGGTTGGACACCATGGGTGAAAGGACCCAAAGGTTGAAATCCACATACCTTAGACTTTGAGTTTCGTGAAATTGAGTTGAGAAAGAATTGAAGCTTGAAATGGGGTCTTGGAATCTAAGGCATGTTCTTTAGTTTCCTTGGAGTTGTAATGGGGTTTTGGTAGAGGCATTTTAGAGAATTTGAGAGTATATTCATGTTGGGAGTGATGACTTGATCCTTTGATATAGGATTTAGGTCTTTTGGGGAGGTTAAGATAGCAATAGAAGTCCAAAAAGATCATTAGAATAAAAAATATTTACAGAAATGCCATTAATGAAATGGAGAGAAAAATTCACAAAGTGTCACCTTAGTTGAGGTTACACGGGTCGTGTGGCACTCCATGGGATGTGTTGAGTGCCCGTGAGATGATAATTAGTTGAAAATTTGGAAGTGAAGACACTTGGGAAAAATCAACATCATCGTCACCTTGACGGGAGACACCACGGGCTATGTGGTGCTACACGGTCCGTGTAGTGGCCCGTGGAGTTACACTTGGTGGGAAATTATGCCAGGAAGATCCCTCACCAAGGACTATGGTTCGTGAAGCTTGCCACGGCCCGTGAAGATGGTCGTGGCACTACACTTGGTAAAGAAAACTCCCTCTCACACCAACATTGCCTCACACACCGCCACAGCTAGCCACATGGTCAATGGCAAGCCACACGGCCCATGCCACAAGCCATGTCCTAACCCCTAGGAAAAAATGGTCTTTGCTAGCCCAAAATAGTTCACACAGCTCGGGTAAAGCCTCATTGTCCGCCTAAGTGCTTGTGTGATATCACTGCATGGGAGGGTCTCATGAAAATGGCCCTAACTTCTTCACCAAACTCGGAATGAGGTGAAACCAAGTGAGTTGGAAAACTAAATCAAAGGTCTTTCATTTCACATGTCGTAGGTCATCCAGTTCTTTGTGTGGTAAAAGTTATGCTTCTTTAATCTTGACCTTGGCACAAACCAACACCCAAAACTCAATTCATAGGGAAGTCCTGAACTTGTCTAAGTACTAGAAGTTTCCCCACGACCCTAATACACTCCCCACCTAAACAAATGAGGTTTGAAACATGGATACATAAAAGCATGGAGTTACAGGATGACACAATATCTCCCCCTTCGGAACATTCATCCCCGAATGTCAAAGAAACGTACACAAGGAAAGAAATCATGAAGATGTTAGCCTAACGTAGATGCAACAAATGCACTTATAAATTATTTTCAAAAAGTATCAACATGAACATCAAAAATCACCATAATTTTGCCAACATAAATATGAAAGCATGCAAAGGACGTAATGGCCGAAACATAAGACTTGAAATCATATGGAGGGACTTAATTTAGTACCTTAAGCTTAAAGTACAGTGGAAGAGATATGGATGTCGCTTTTGCATGTCTTCCTTGCTTTCCATGTGGAACTTTCAAGTTGTTGATTCCTCCGAAGGACCATAATGGACGCTACATCCTTGTTCCTCTACCTCTTCACTTGTCTATCAAAGATTTTTACCGAGACCTCATCATGAGTCAAATTATCTTCAACATCACCCACAAGTGGGCATGGGGCTATGACTCCAATGCTCTTGGACGAAATGAAAAACTATGGAAAAAGTTAAACTGGTCTGCACTTGGTCCGTGCGCGGACCTGTCGCAGAGGATAATTTAACACTAATCCACGCCCATCCCATGTCGTGGCCTCGTCGCGGATGCACACTGTTTTTGTGAAAACTAGCAAAAATTACTTTTCGCTAAGGGTCCTCTAAAATTTAGTTTATACCCATTTCCCACTCAATTTTACCCCTTGGTCGAGAATATAAAGTTGAATTTTTAATATCACGCATGAATTTTGAGATATATGAAAATTATGATTATGGGCATTTCGAAAGCACATTTTGTGGCGTTTCACACTCACTTTCCTAGGATAGAGACTTAAGGGTGGGGCTAAATAATAGGTTCTTACCATGCTAGGATAGAGCCTATAGGATAAGGATCGGGTCTACCTTGGCAAAGTAGACTCTTCTTTGCTTGATGTAGAGGGAACATCGGGATTCAATGTAATAGTCCGTATGGTGTTATTATCAGTTATGGTGTTATTCCCACATATGTATATCTACTTGGCTAAGAAATATTATATGATGCTTCTAGATATGATTTTTAAATGTTGCTTTACTCATATATATCTTGTCATTGTTGTATTACTTATGTCTATGCATATTGCTATTATTGAACGATGTTTATTGATGCATTGAATGCTTACATGCTTATTACATTCCAATATACTAACACATACTCTTGACTACTTGATATCAACATCTACAGATGGACTGCAATTCTACTCCTCATTTTTTTGGCTAACTTTTGGATACTTGCTATTGAAGATTGGTGATTTCCCATGGTTCGGGGACAAGCCCTATCTCATCCTTATGATGTTGCTCTAGGACTTGTACTTGGCTAATCTTAAGGGTGAGCTAGTAAAGCTATGTTTACGTTCCCGCTAAGATCTATGATGTAGAGGCATGCTTTCGACATTATGTTGATGTAATTCCCTTTAATGGGAAATGTTGACTTTTATGATTTTATGTTCCACTTGCTGACTCTTATGAATGCTTGTTATCCTTATGTATGCTTATGATATGAAAAATAGGCTTGGATAGGGAGCTTTCCGCTTTCACTTTCATTGTGTCACAGCTAGGCCTTAGGTTCAAATCGTGAGAAACTTGGTATCAGAGCACAATATTCTAAACCATCCTAGGTAGCCAACATGGTGCGTAAAGTAGAGTCTTATTCATAGCTGTGAAGCACGCCATATGTATGAATAAGAGGCTATGGAATATTTATGAAGTCCTCCCTTCATTGTGATCTACGTCCTGCCTTCAAGAGTACTCTAATTCTTATCCTTTGAAATTTCCATAGCGTGGCTTCATGACGTGCTCCTTTACCTAGGGGAGATGATACTAATGAAGAAAAAACCCCCTTGGCTCCCCAAGTTCCTCATACCCTCAAGTTAATCAACTGACTAATGATGAATTTAGGGTCGGTATCACTATGTTGGCTCAAGTCATTGCTTTTTTATAGACTCCTACCCAGCTTCTAGGGTAAGGGATTTTACTGGGATGAATACCCCGAAGTTTTATGGTTCCAAAGTGGGTGAGGACCCACAAGAGCTTATTGATGAAGTCTACAAGGTGGTTGAGATTAGGGGGGTATCTTTGAATGAGAAAGAGAGTTGGCGGCTTACCAATTTCAGGGAGTTTTTCACATTTGGTTCTCACAATGGAAATTCGAGAGGAGTAATGAGGAATGGCTATTGGTTGGGAGACCTTCAAGGCCACTTTTCTTGAGCATTTCTTCCCCCTTGAGCTAAGGGAAGAAAAAGTAATTTATAAATTTTAAAAAAGGCTCTATGAGTGTGAAAGAGTATGCCCAAAAATTGACAAAGTTCTCTAAGCATGCTCCTTCTCTTTTAGCCAATCCTAGAGCCCGAATGAACAAGTTCACTATGGGTGTGCCTGATTTGGTTAAGATAGAGTGATAGACAACATTGCTTGTCAAGGATATAGAAATTTCTAGACTTATGACCATGTCGAACAAATAGAGAGTGACAATCTTCAATGGTTGAAGGTGAGGGAGTCCAAAGTGCTAGGTTTGATGGTGGATTTTCTCATGCTAAGATTGGTGGTGGCCATTTTCAACAAGGCCAAAGATCATCTAAGGGTACTACCAAAGTTTTTATGGTGCATACTCCTAAGGCACAAGCTGATGTTGCTAAGGATGGTGCTATTCCCCCTAGGTGTCCTAAATGTGGGAGGAACCATTGATGTGAATGCTTGTTAGGTACAAATGCTTACTTTGGTAGTGGGAACATAGGGCACGAGATTTTCGAGTGTCCTAATGTTGCTACTAAGGGAAAGGAACGGAAAACTCAATGCCAAGTGGGTCAAAAGGCAAAATTCTTTAAGGTACCCAAATTAAAGGAGATGGAGCTTGTGGAAATCATCTCTATGCTCTTATGCTAGGCAAGAAGAGGAGTCACCTCATGTAGTTACAGGTACTTACAGGTCTTTTTGACTTTGATGCATATGCTTTACTTGATCTTAGTGAAAACCTGTCTTTTGTTACTCCTTGGCTTGCCATAAAGTTTGATGTACTTCCCTATATCTTCAAAGAGTCATATTCTATCAATAATTGGATTGGCGAGTCGATTTTGGCTAAGAAGGTTTATTGAAATTTCCCCATTACGGTATTGCATAAAAAAATTTCATGTGATGTTGTTAATATTGACATAACCTATTTTGATGTTATTCTTGGTATGGATTGGTTGCATACATCTTATGCCTCTATTGATTGTAGAATCCGTAGGGTCAAATTCCAAGTTCCTAATAAGCCTAATCTTGAGTGACGGGAAACCAATTCAGTGTGTAATGGTAAGTTCATCACCTATAAGAATGCGGAAAATGATTTTCAAGGGATGTATATACATGTTGTCCAGGTTATGGATGTGGAGTTCAAAATTCTTATTCTTGTTTGGTTACTATAGTTAATGAATTTCCCGATGTCGTTCGCAATGAGTTGCCGGGTATTCCACTTGGAAGGGAAATTGACTTTGGTATTGGTATTTTACCCGATAGTTAAACTATTTCTACTCTTGCATATCAGGGGGCCCTAGTAAAATTGAAGGAACTGAATAAGCGATTGAGGGAGTTTCTTCATAAAGGGTTTATAAGGCTTTGTGTTTCTCCACGGATAGCTTCCGTATTGTTTTTAAGGAAGAAGGATGGTTCACTTCGAATGTGTGTGGATTATCGGCTACTAAATAAGGTGACTACAAAAAAAACGTATCTACTTTCAAGGATTGATGACCTATTTCATGAATTACAAGGTAGTAGTTCCATCTCCAAAATTGATCTTCAATCTTGGTATCACCAACTGAGGGTGAAGGAGAGCGCTATTCCCAAGAAGGCTTTTCGAACAAGGTATGGACATTTTTGAGTTCTTGGGTATGCCATATGGGTTGACAAATGCTCCTGCTATCTTTTTGGATTTGATAAATCGAATCTTCATGTCACGACCCATGCCTAGGGTTTAGACATGACACAGAGAATGGAAACTTGAAGGAACCCCAAGCACACCTCTAAGCATAAGTAAAACATCCTTGGTTTTGGAAGCATAGTCAAAAATCAATAAAATAATTCTAGGGTAACCTGGACTTTTGACTCAATATATGGGGATGATATAGTTAAGACGATTAGGATATCAACAGCATGCATCAACACATTCAAAAGGGATAAGGACTAAGAGAAATCTTTCATAATTACATAAGCATACTAGGAGTCAAACTCATAACATACATACCCATATCAAACAAAACCTCTACCATGAGTGGAATGAGGGCCAAGATATCTCCCAAACTCACCCTCAAAAGTAAATATCAAAAAGTAAACAAGACTTAATAAAGAAAAAAAGTGAAGTGAATTTTGTCCCCGAAGTGGATTTCTCACCAAAGGCATTCCTCAACAATCTATTTTGCCACATAAAGGAGGAGGATGAATAGGAGCTCTTATCCATACATTGTTAGATCATGTAGGAAAAAGTATGTATTAGTACTTTGAATGTACTAAGCATGAGGGGTGCAATGCAACAAGGAACATAAGTCATAATTAAACAATATGCATTGTTATAATGAACAGATATAAGATTAATATAACATGTATGATCAATGCTTAAGTCAAACATGCATGGAGATAGTCAAACTTGCATAATATATCATACATATGTGGGAGGACACCTTAGCTGACCTATAAAATCATGTGACCTACTACATCAAGTTTCGATGTTGCCTCCACACCAGAAAAGAATGGTCTACTTGCCATGGTAGAATATACCCAACCTTGTTGGGTAACTTGTCCTAGTTGGATCCTCTAGTAAAAGCCCATTTGGGGAAATAACATAAACAAAGGGTGGCATATAGTTAAGAGACCAAGACAAATATAACGACTACTTGGGTCGAGCCCCCATTATAAGCCTATTTTGGTGTTAAGTCTAATCCCACAGAATACTAGACATAATCATAAGAGTAATCATAACTTGAATAACTTGAAAAAAAATATGTCAATGTAATAAAAGTAGGTCTTTTGTGAATTTGATCCCTTCAACTGTATTAGCTTGTGCATGAGGGTAAAATACTTATCATACTTGACCACTTCATATAGACATTATTCATTCACAAGATGGTAGAGACATAGAATAAGGACTCATATTCTTGTTTATCGATTGCTGGAACTTTTCATGAGTTCAATACATGCTTAGGAGCCCATAATTTATCATGTCATACTTGTCTTGCAAAACATGCAATAGTTTTCATGAACATAATAATCCTTGTAATGTAAATTTTGTCAATCACGGTGAGTATATGCAATTTGGCTTAAAAATCATTGGATACAAGAGTAATGGACATGGATGAAGTAAACATGACCTTACAAAGTAATTCAAATAATCCACTAACATAATAATAAGAACCTTTAGTTTGGGTGTTATGAAATCCATCTTAAAAATCCATAATCATCCATGTTTTACATATTTCATATCATACATAGCTTCAGTAGTCATAAATCAAATTATAGGATAACCTTGAATGCATGTTCATGCATAATCCAATCAATACTTGGTAGAATGAAATTTAAATCACATTCATAATGCAAAATAAGAAGTATCCACAAAGTATTAAATGTTGAAATCATGGAATTTTTATAAAAAGGGAGAGTTGGACTCCATGGGTGGAACAACCTGTGGATGAAAACTCACATAGCTCAAACTTGAGACTTCATGAATCAAACTTGAAGAAGACTTGGGGCTTAACTTGAATTCTTGAAAATCAAAGAGAGTTCTTGAGAGTGTTGAATCTAAATGATGGATTTGGTAAGGATTAGAGAAGATTTTAGGAAATTTTTTTAAAGAATTAGGGTTGAGAATGGGTGAAAAATAAAGGATTCCCATCTATATGGGTGTTGGGTTATTACCCAATTGCCCTCAAGAAACATAGAAAGTTAAGAAAAGCTTGACCTATGGTGAACCAAGTCTACGGTGCAAACTTGGTCCTATTAAGATCATTTTTTGTGAAGATTAATTTCCCTAAGTTTGTCCTAGGATAGAGTTTAGGTCATTTTGACCTAGGATAGAGTTTAGGCCATTTTTTTTTAAGGACCCAGACTTTGTAAGGCCTTAATGGTTCATGGAATTAGGTTCCAGAATGGTATTGATCAAGGTGACACCATATGGCCACCACCACGGGTTGTGCAACTCACCATGTGCAGTGTGGAGGAGCTTTGAGGTAGACCTTGGCCTTGTATGTAGAGTGTTAGTCCTAAGTTGGAATTCAAGACCGAAACGTTCACCACATGAACCCCACACGGTTCGTGTGACACTTCACAAGTCGTGTAGTGGCTCATGAGAGGAGCTTTGGCCTTTAAAACTAAATTATGGCCAAGACACTTTACACATGAACCCTACACGGGCTCTATGACCACGACACGGATCGTATGATTTCCCGTATAGTATTGGTCCAAAACTTTTCTATGTATGGGATCACCACCTTGGAACTTTGTCAGTGTAGAATTTTTCTATGTGAATACACAGTAATGGCTATATGGTCCGTGTGACCTCATATGGTCCACGAAGCCCCTTATGGTTCATGAAGCCCCTTTACAGGACCCCTGATAACTTTTTTACATCCGTTTAATTAATGACTTTCTTGTAATTTAGACTATTCCTAAGGTTGTTTCAGACTTTCTAACCTATCCTAAGCCTCTCAAAAGACCTATACTCTTCTATTCTCAATCAAATTCAATTCATACACTTAGAATTATTCAGACTCTCATCTAAACACTTCTCTAAAGTGAGCCATTGAAGACTATCATGGATCTTAAGGAATGGTCTTCTTCTTCAATCAATTCTTCTTATTTTTCTTGGATAGCTAAGGTATGTGGGATTGATTCATGGTCCCTTTCTACCATGAAGACCACAAACTCCTTTACACTTGATTTTATGTAATAGGGCATATATTAAACATGGTTCTTTTAGATTATTATTTATTTGATTCAATTAAGATATGGACTATGTTTAATTGTAGATTTAAAAGTGATTTAAGCCCTAATATATTGAATTGCATGAATATTATAAAGATTTGAATATGCATTGCCCCTTTTATGTTTGATTTAAGTATGGGTATTCTAAGTTATGGTTTAAATGTGGATTTACTTATGGATTTACTGGAATTTCATATTGCATTGTTAATTTAACTTTTAATCTCTATTGACCATATTATTCTCACATCATTCATGACATATACATATATGAGCGTTGGTTTTGATGAAGATTATTCAGTGGGTTGAGCCTGCATATGTTTATTAATATGATTTTGATGAGAATATAGTTATGACAAGGATGCGATCACATAAATGTGTATGATATGGCTCTATGAGCAACTCAGGGTGTTTACACCACTTTGATATATGTGAATGGACTATTCCTATGCATGAAGATTTGATTTGAAGTCTGATTTGACTTTTTAGCATAAGTAGAAAGAGTTATGAATAATATTTGTCTTTCAAGCATAAGTATGCATTGAAATAATTTGAAAAGACTTATGCCTCTTTTGAAAGTATGTATACATATATATTCTTGTGGGAAGATGACTTAGCACAGAGCAAACGTGTGGCTGTGGGGCTATCTCCAAGGGTCCAGTACCCAATTCCCATAACTATGTGCTACCATAGGTATTTGATAATGGTAACCCCAACCAAAATAGGAATCCCATAAGGTACGGTTACAACTTTGAGTTTATATGATATGAAAATCTTATCTGAAATGGGAGGCTCGTATGGAAGGTTACTTCTCCGAAATGGGAGGCTCATAGGGAGAAGTATGGTTTACCTTTGGCAAGTAGACCACCATTTATTCTATATGGGGAAGACATCGGAATTCCAAGTAATAGCTCGCTTGGTGTTATCTGTCTGTTGAGGTCTCATTCCCTCTATATTGAAGTATTAAGGCATCGCATGCATCATAGATTTCATGGTGTATTGATATATCACTCTTCTTAGCCTATATACTTCTTTTGTATATGTGAGCCCTTGTCATCTAACATTGAATGAATGTTTAATAATTTCATATGCATTACATGCCTGCATACTTACTACATTCAATTGTTCTAACACATACCTTCTGCCTACATGATCTAATCATGTAGGGACCGTAGACCATATTCATCCACCTTTCGTTGACTAGTTCAGATTCATGAAAGTTGTTGTGGTAAGTCCTATCATCCAAGGATAAGCAATCATTCATCTACCTATTAAGTGCTTCCACTTATGTTTATTTTCTTTAAGGATGAGCCTGGGACATGTCTTGGCCCCTATCCTATTCTATGACTTAGCGGCATTGTTGGACAATATGTAAACTCTTGTATAGTTATATGCTATGGTTGGTTATTTAGAGATTATGGTTATGGCTATCTTTTCGATATTGATAAGTTGATGATTTGCTTATGATGAAATGTGGAAATGTTGAAAGTCCTAAGTCCCATTCTATCCCCATAGAGTGAGTCATACTTATCCGCCCCTTAGTTTCAATGTGTTATGTTCTTTGTGAGTCTATGCAAAGTCGTATCCCTATGACGTCTCCATAGTGTGAGAAGTTGATGTGCTATCAAAATACATCACTTTTGATGCTCAAAACTTGGAATTTTGTGTGTTCTCAATGCGATATAAGTACATTTGATGTGTTTTTATGTTTGTTTTGCAGTATTACAGTGTTGGCACAGCTTTTGGGCTAGGTGTGTAGAATTTGCTGAAGCAGAGGTTCCACGAGACCTTTTATGGGTTGTAGATGCATTTACAGGCCATAAAGATGGTTTCGTAACAAATTCTTGTGAAGGGTGATGTTTTGAAGTTGTGCCTATGAGCATGTTGATGAGATGTGGAATTATGAGCCTTATACTTGGTTGCGTGCCTTGAAGATCGGAAAATGGGGAGTTGCTGAAAAATCATAAGACGAAACCCCCTACAGGTTTAGAACTTTATAGGGCCATAGAGGGATGTCACAGAAGTTAGGCCCAGTTTTGAAAAAGCAATCCATGAAAGCCCAACTACAGGACGTAAAATGTTATATGGCCCGTAAAACCTATCATAGAGTCTGATACACCAAAATTTACACTCCAAACGGAAGAGTGAAGCGGTCGTTGATCAAATATAGAACTAAACAAAAGTTAAGGTCGATCCCACAGGGAATGCGTGAGAATATATCTATTAGCACCACTTTCAGATGTAATATCTATTCCCCAAAAAAAAGTGCATAAAGTAAATATGGGGGGTTTGGTTTTCAAACTAATTAACTAAAGAAAGCAATAAATTAGTGCAAGAATGACTAGATTTCAATCAATTTATGCGAGGCTAGGATTGTGTTCCCCATGACATCTAATGAGATAGTCGAATCTAGTGGTAAATCATTCATGATTATGTATATAAGATATAACAAGTTATGTAAGATCTAATTCACCTCTCGGTCCCTCTTAAATGCATATCATTCATTACCTTTCAGTCTTAGAACATCTACATACTAAGCCTTGTTGTTTATCCCGAAATACTATCACCTTACGGTCTCAAGTACTTAGACTAGGTTAAAAATCGTAATTTTCCATCGCAGAATTCTTTTCCTAATCAAAATAGCCCTTTTGGTCATGCGAAGAATAAAGGCTTATCCTAACACGTTGACTCATCAAGGAAGAAATCAAAACAAAGATTACTACGATATATACGCTAATCAATCCTGAGATATACCCCATATTCGCCTATCTTAACAATTTTTTATGGTTCCCACAAACCTAGTTGTGGGTTTAGCCTAACATATTCAAGAAATAAAATGTGCAACAGTGCAAGGAATTCATAATAGAATACTTACTATTGAAGAATTGATGAAGCCACAAGCTACAAGCTTGAATCTGATAAGGAAATTCCCAAGATTTTGTGAAATCTCCAAGAAAATAATATTTTTCAATGTTTTCTAGCTCTAGTCGTCCAAGACTCACTAAAAACTAAATAAAATAACCATTTATATATAAAGAAAACCTAATCCTAATTAAAATAGGAAAAATCCATCGGCATTGACACGGGTCACTTCACGGTCTGTGACACGTTGGACAGACCGTTTCTGGTCAAACTCTGCTTCATGTATGAATTGCTGCTCCACATGTAGTTGAACAGGCTGTGTGACTTTGAATGGTTCGTGAAACGTGCCATTTGGTGTGCCTTGTTCAATTTTCTCGCTCACGTCTTCCACACACCTCAATGTCATGGACCGTGATTGGTTTCACAGTCCGTGTGACCCTCTGTCCGGCTCCACTTCAACTTTTTCTACTTGTTCTTAGATGATACCCCCCTCACTTAACTTAGACGAGACATAGGATGGTCCATTATACTCTCAAGGACCCGTGATGCATGCCGTCTCATCCCACTTGGCCAAAATCTTTCAACTTTCAACGGTAATACCTTCATGTCACTTTGACGGTTGGTTGTACAACCCGTGTCACTCTCAACAGTCCATTTGTCGCACCATGTGGCCTTCTTTTATCATTTCTCACTACCACTCAATGAAGTGTGAGGCCACGATGGGTCTCACCACTGTGCTACAGTGCACGACCCGTCTAGGCCTCCGTGTGCCCACACTTGATTCCATTTTGCTCTTTTTCATCCCCTTTTTTATAAGTTCGCCTGTTTCTCCATGCCTTAACAATTTTTTCCTAAAATGCACCAAAAACAAACATCAAAATAACACGCCCATAGTTGCCCCCCAGAAGCTGGGTTTTACCTCTTCCCTGTACTACCAAAAACCAGAGGCCCAATTCCCGAGGCATAGCCAAGCACCTCGTACCTCGCCTGTTAGACTTCCTATCAAGTGAAAGTCATCGCTTGTATCCAAAGCTCCTATTTAACTCTAACTGCTGCAACTTCCAGCAAGCTTTGCTGTACTTAGATAGTAAATTCAATTAGGAGCCCAACGTATTCTCTAGGAGATCATATACAAAATATATGGGGGAAGAAATGAGACAAGCAAAAATCATTTGTTTAAAGCGTTATAAAAGTCGTATTTCTATGACTCATAAACACCCTGAACTTAGAATGATTACTTGTCCTTAAGCAATACCAACTCAACCAAACAAGCATAAACACAAGTTCTCACTCAGACTATGGATCGCCCCAAAAATTTTCAATGCATATGCCCTGCTAACAAGTTCAAGAATGTGCTCACACCCAAAACGGACCCACAAAGATTAAGGTAAACATTATGCATGTGTGGTCAGTCCACATATGATCAAGAATAAAGTAACCTCAATTAAGTTAGCAATCAACTGATGCAAAAGATAGTGCCCTCATGATAATAAAGTCTCACACTCAACATAAGCATGTAAAATAGAGACTGGAATGTAGTCACTCACTATCATAAATGACTTCTAGTGGACACACACGCCTCGATCATGAACATGCCCTTATTTTCACCACCTTAACTCTTGAATGACCTTTTTAGGATCACATTAGTACTTTTACGACTTCTAACATAGGGTCAGGCTCGTGTGAGGTATATTTAGAATTAAAGTGACTAAACGACCTATCCCAAACACTTGCTTCAACTCAGTCATTTGCTTTTTGGTCACCAACTTTACTTGCCCCTATTTTTCCAGTTTCTATAGTGGAAGAAATGATTTCTGTGCTCATTCTCTCATTTTTATTCTTTTCCTTTTTCACATATTGCTTAGCTCATGGTCACAACCCATTTCCTTTTCTCTATTTATCACTTTATTCTTTTCCACACTCATTTTTCTGCTCTCCCTACACTAGCCACCCTCGATTTAAGCCTTTAGCTTGGGTCAAGGTTCACAATATGTTTCTAAAGGACCAGGGCTGACATAAGCCACCCTCAACTTAGGCGTTTGCCCTAGGCGGAGGTTCACAATGTCCTTGGAGAAACCAGGGAGAAAACAGAGATCAACAGATGGATTGGGGAGATGAATTTGGGTGATTTCAAAGAAAAGGTCCATTTATGCTCAACTTTTGTATAGAAGGGACAATTTCATTTGGTTGGTCAATTTTTCTTGGCTAAGTGACTATTCAATAACAACGGCCTAAGATCCCCTCCTAATCCAGTCATTCAAGTACTTCAGTCGGACTAACTAAGTAAGATCTATATCACAAGTGCATTGATGGAATTATGCAATTAGCGCACACACACATGGCACATCTTTTACACTAGTTGGTACTAAATCACATAGGCCTACTTCATTTATCAAAATAGCAACCATACACCTATAATACTTACCACAATCATACAACTTAGTCAAGATAAGATGTAAACACATATATACATAGCATTGCTAATATGGAACATCACAAAGATCACACAAGGGCTACCCTAGACTTCTGTGAAACTTATATTTACACAAACAATATGACATAAACATGCCAGTTCTACTAGACAATACACTTGAGATAAAAGAAACATGGCAAGAAAAACTCTCAAGTGGCAGTATGCCCCACCCCCTCCAAAAAGACAGTGTAGTGTCCTCACTACACCATAACATACTTAAATGAACAGATAGAGGGATAGGACATACTTGGGAAGCCCTAGGTGTCAGTAACATTTGTAAGACCGGACCCCTCTGGGTATCATCATAAGCATATGTAGCTCCCAGTCCAAAGCTGCTAATAGAAGCTCCTACCCGTGCTGCCTCTGCGGCCAGTCGCTCTCGTTTGGCACATTCGGTAGTGGATTAGCGCCGGGCCCTAGCGACCTTGCGCATGTGCTGGTCTTCTTCCCTCTGTGGGTCACCGGGAGGATTCTTTTGTTGACCTCGATATTTACCCTTGTCCTTTCTCCAAGGCTACTTTTTGGGTGGCACGGGTGCTTCAGATGGGGCTAGTGGAACACCCTATATCTCATCTAGAGCAAGCACCATGGGTACATTGAATAGGTTCATCCATGACTCTTGAGGGGGGCCTGTGAAGGGGCCTCGCACTGTGCAGTCAACTTAGCAATTTGGGCCTTCATACCATTCATTGTCTGTACCAAAAAATCTTTTATTTCATCTCGAGTTGTACTCCTGAACATGCTGTGGAAGTATCCCTCTAATATGCTGACTTGACTCTGCAGGGTGGCGATTTGGCTCCTAAGGGTGTCGTCACATTAGTCCACCACTTGTTGTGTATCATACTGGACGATGCGAGGGATTCGATCTACTATTTGATCAATAATGTCTCGTGTCTACTATTGGTCCGCCACCAATCTAGCGAAAAACTAATAAGGCACATATGCGTACCCTTGCTGCACTAGAGGAGCTGCACCACTACCTTCAGGTTACTCAAAAGTGGTGTCTGATGGTGGGGCAGTTATGTACTCCTCAAATGGCAAGGGTTGTTATGGAGGTGCAGATGGGAAGTTGGTCGGCCACCTTAGAGAATGTGTTCTGCTCCTCATGAGTGGGTTTTGGACATCCTTGACCAGGGCAATGTTGTCTACGCCCTTGAGGGCTATCCTCTTGTCCAAAAAATGAGTAGTGGGAACACCAGCCTATTTGCACAGGGAACGAACCAGGCATAGGAAAGGCATGCTAGCTCTCTCAGATGAAGCGCAGTCCCGCCTCTCAAAATCAATGATTCGGCCCACATTTATTTCGAATCTAGACACCAGGCGTGCTATAAGAGAAGCATGCGAAAGTTGGAGTGTATTATCATTTCCTGTGGGTCTCAGCCTAACCTGCACCACCGACCACAAAAATTTTGTAGCAAATGTCAACAATGATTTTGCAATAGGACACTTGGGGTTTATAACCCAAGTTTCCTCAGCCCTTTGAATGGCTATTCGCTCTGCGATCCATCCCAATAGTGCAATCCTAGATGACGAATCAGACATCTGCACTGCGTCCATAATCTACCTGTGTCTCTCCATAAACTGGGCATCTAGAGGAGCTTAGTAGTCTGTCCCAAATAGGAACTGATTGATGGTGGTTTCTGATATATTCACTCGTGTACCACGCACCATTACCGTGACCTCGGGGACATAGTAAGGGCGACCTGGCTCTTCACCTTTCTCAATTGGGTCCCCTCCACAAGTTCAAGACTGTAGCGGCATAATTAGAATAGAAGTCTTCAACAATGGCGGGCCCATAGTACCCTGGTGGTTGCGCTATCCAACCGAAAGGATATGAATTAAAAGTATCTCTGATATACGGAACTTTGTGAAGTTGGTCAATGATTACCTGAACCTCCAGAAGGACTGACCATTATTTGAACCCCTTGGAATCTTTTGTAAGATCGTTGTTGTAGATGTCCTTAGCGCCTGGGATTTTCCACCAACTCCCCAGAAAGACAATAAGTGCCCGGGCTGCTTCATGGTCTATCGTTTAGGAGACTGCAAATCAATGGCCTCGTCATCACTATCCCGAAGTTCGACCTCATTTTCCTGCTCTTTAGTATCATGACCCTCAGCCACCGGAGTTTGCCCCTGCTCATCCTAGTCTGAAGTATTCTCTTATTCGGGGACAGCTGCCTCCTTCTCAACACTTATGGAAAGGGCCTCCTCATCGGATTGAGGGGCTTTGCGACGGTTTGATGCACTGGCCCGCAAAGCATGAGGAGAGTGGGGAGAGACTTTGCCTCTATAGCAAACTTCAGACCCACTGGAGGAGTCATCACCTGAGTCACTCTCAGCCTGATTGTGAGATGATACGGTTGGGGAGTCATAGAGGCGTGACACAGGCTCGTCCCTATCACTACGTTTGACTAAGCTGCGTCGTGGACCCATAGTACCTACAAATGCCACAAAGGACTACATGTTAATAGAAATTATTGCACACACAGGTTGATGTAATAGCAGGTACTCAAACTTCTCCTGTGCTATAAAAGTGACAATAACCCTTAAGAATGGCATCACCCGGTCTATCATAGGTCCATCATACTTAAGAACATGTACAAAATTAAAATTAAAAATTAACCTAAGTAAAATAATGCAGGTGAAACAGGGTCCTACACGGCCCATTTGATTAGACACGATCCGTGGAAAGGCCTGTCAGAGATCACTTGGTCGCGTGGGTGGCTGACGGGCAGGTAATGTCCTGTGATTAGTGACAACGATCCGTCACCATGGCCGTATAACCCCCCTTTGGCCAATTTCCAACACATCATGCACACACACCCATGTTTATGCAATTTCACCCCACTCAAGCGTGAATCAATTAACATATCAGCATATACAAGTCGATATCCCCCAAATATCATGTCAACAAGCAACAAAAATCCTCACTTTTTATGGGTTAAGCCTTAAGAACTCAACAATGATGGTTTTCACCACTACATGCATGCCTAACATCAACAAGGTATATTATGGTGCTTTAAATCAAGAAAGAACGAATCTTCGACTAAGATCTACACATGCAAGCACCAAAATCAACATTAGAAGAAAGAGAAATTAGGTTTTTACTTAAAGGAGCAACAATGGGGAAGAAGACTTTCTTGAAGAACTTGAGACCTACACTTAGATTAAGCTAGGAATCGTGAAAGGATTCATGAATCGTCACTAAGAAGATATAAAATATTTGTGGATTTGAAGGTGAAATAGTGAGAAAGAGAGAGATGGTTGTGGGAGTAGAGAGAGAGAGGATGAGTGAAAAGTGAAGTGTGGGGTAATAAGTAGGGTTATTTAAAATAATCTTGGTCAACTAAGTTGACCGGTCAAAACGCACCACACGAGATAGCCAAATGGCCCGTGACACATGTCACAGTCCATGTAGACCATCTGTCCCCCATTACTTGGTGTGAAAACATACATACCTAGCACTAACGTGACAAGCTTACACGTCACAGTCACCCGAACAAGCCGTTAACCATCTCACCATCCTTGAGACACGTCTATGTGGCCAACCTTAGCAAATTAAACATGCACCTGACTTTTCGTGCTTCATTTCGCATAGACGGCTCATCACACGCATCGTGTCACGTTGCACGGTCCTTGTGGAACAGCCGTGTCACTCCACTTAGCAACTTTTTCACGATTCCACAGTCTCACACTACGTGAGCCTACCTGACAGCTACCTACTCGGGTCGTGTAACAACCTGTGTGGTTAAACTTTGCCAACTTTTAGCTGTTGTGACGTCCGATTCCCGGTGTGCGCTTTCGTCCTCCAAAATTGCACCTGTAGTCACGTGAAAATACGAATCAAAAACAAAAACATGCATAACATTAATTATATATTTTTTTATTTTTTTATTTTATTATTATTATTATTTTAATGCTATTACAATGCATGGGTTGCCTCCCATGGAGCACTTGATTTGACATCACGGCAGTATGCAATGTGTTGACTACTCAGACTTCATCAAGGACTCAGAGTCCTAGGTAGTACTGGTAGCATATAGTACTAATGTCTATGGCATATGTGTGTTTTTTTATAAAAAATGACACCTCCAAATTTATGTTAGTCATTCTAGATAGCAACCATGCATATTTAAATTTTGTTGACTGTGCTTGTTCTGATAAGTGAGGATAAAATTGAGATGAAAAACATGATATGATAGTCTGTGTTGATAGTGTAATCAGTTCCATGTGATTGTGAGCTTACATTTCTAAATTGATGTATTATGTATCAATTTAGAGCTTGCCTTGTTACTCCGACTTAGAATAAGGTTAGTTGATTAGGAAAGGATCTTAGGTTGTTGTTCATATCTTTCTACTTAGGCTAAATAACAAATCAAATGTGCGGAAAATATCTTGATCCTAATGTTTTAGCCTTACATGTACCTTTTCTTTGTAAAAACCAAAGTGACCTAGCCTTATTAGATGTAAAATCTTGAAATTATCCATGTTCCTTCCTTGAACATTGTGCACCTTAACTGATGCAAAAAGCCTAAGTTGAGGATGGCTAACAAAAGTGTCCTTGGTTCCTAGCTTAGATATTGTGCACGTCGACTCAGGCCAAAAGCCTATGTTGAGGGTGGCTAGTGTAAGGGTGAACACAAAATGAGGGGAAAATCATTGATACATGGAAAAGGAGAGAAAATTTGTACTTGGTGCAAGAAAAGTGAGAGATGCCTTAGCGATGAACTAAAAAGAAAAATATTGTGAAAATACAAGGCAAAAAGTTGAAAAATGAGAATAAATCACCCAAAAACCATTAAATAGGAGAAATGGAGAATTAGATGAAAAGTAATAATGTTAGTTGTAAGGACCGGACTTTGTACAGCCTCAATGGAGCTTGGAAATTTGGTTTCAGAAAGTTTTGGACCAGGGTGATGCTTCATTGAAGACTTCACAGTCTGGTGGCACTCTATGAATTGTGTGGAGCCTCCTTGAAGTGGCCCTTATCCTTGTGTGGGGTGTAAGTGCCTCAATGTGGAGTTGGGGACCAAGGGATTCCACACTTGGACCCTACACCATTTGTGTGAGGCCATATGGACCCTCTGGTAGATTGTATGGTAGCCTTGGGCTTGAAACTCTATTATTTTGAGCCTAAGGCAAGTGGTATGACCTATTTGACCGACCATTTGGTGCTTCACGGTCCGTGAGGCCCTTCCATATAAGTGGTGGAGTGAAACTTTTCTATGTATTGGATCATCGTCTTGGAACTTTGTCGTGGAGAAATTTTTTAAGTGAAGTGGCACGGAGGAGTACATGGACCATGCGGCTTGGTATGATCTATATAACCCTTCCCTGTGGGTGCCTATTTTGAGTTCTTCTATGTATGAGATCTCTATCTCAGACCTTCGTCAACTGGAATTTTTCTAAGTGTTGGACCACGAGCAAGTATACGGTCCATGCAGTGAGTCACGTACCATATACCTCCTCCCTGACACCTTGACTTCAATTTTCCTACTCATTTTTGTAATAGCATTTTGG
>JAPFFP010000021.1:40333-63073 GCA_026153255.1 Solanum medicagineum
TGTCAAATTTATATTAAATATTAGGATAATAATTAAATAATAATTATTGTAAAAAATAATAAATAACAAAATTTGTTAATGATTATCCTTTTTCTATTTCTTTTGGGACTCTTTTTGAATTTTATATTTTTTTTGTTGCCTATTTTGTAACCCCCTTTTTTTGAATCGAGTCTATTTTAGTTAAAAAAGCATTCTTTATATAGAAATTTGATAATCTTTTCTACTAAATTTTTATTGTTTTTATTATAGTTAATATTTAATACTATTAAAATAATAATATAATAATTAGAAAAGCGTGAAAAGACGATTTTGTCTAAAGAGGAGTCTTTTAATGAAGGGCAAAAAGTTCAATCAATATTATTAAGGGCCTTCACACTTTTAATATAATATAAATTATATATAAATGTATTGGCTACTAAAATAAATATAGTATTCATATAAATAAAATCAAATAAATATTATTTATCTAATGCAATAGTTCAATCTATTATGAACGGGCAAAGATGAGAAAATCAATTCAATTACTTATAATGTAGAGATATGTTAATAGTTTATGAATACATAAAGTAATAATATGAAATTGAATAGTTAGGAGTTACATAATTAATTGATTAAAATTTAATTTTAAATAGTGTTTCAATGTAATTTCAATTACTCTTTTTCTTTTTTAAATTTGTTATATTACATACTTTTATTAATAAAATATTTGATAATGAAAATTTTAGTTAATTTCAAAGTCTTAAATATTACAAAAAGAATAATATTTTTCTTGTTTCCCTTCATGTCCTAGACAATTATTTTTATAGAATAGCTCTAAATATAAAGAAATTCTAATTCAAAAGTAAATCTTAAAACTAAATAAATAAAAGATAAAATAATAAATTATAGTGAAAAAATAATTTTGTCTAAAGAAGAGAATTTTAATTGTCACGAACTGGACTTAGGGTCTAGGAGTGACACGGCGAATGAGAACCCGAGAGTCTCCAAACAAGCCTCCAAATACCAAAATCCACATCATCTGTTTGAAAGCGTATTCAAAAGTAAACACATAGTTCTAAGGAACGGGAAAGTAGGACTATGCTATGGGGATATCATAGTGAAAGGGGATTAACATGGATTCACGCAATACGTAGCACATAAAACTAAGGGGCGGGTAAGTATGACTCTCGCAATGGGGGCAATTCGGGACTTAGGATCTTTCATATCATAACATGATTCAAATCATAAAACACATAGCCAAACTCATAACCGTATTCCATAGACAACCAAACCATAACACTTAGCATATAACGCAAAGGAGTTTTTACAAGATGTCCAACAATGCCTCTAACATAAGATAGGTCGGGGGCCAAGACATACCCTGGGCTCACCCTCAACAACATAGGTAGAAGGATGGTGGATCGTCCTTGAAATATAGGACTCACCACTACAAGTAAACTTAAGGTCCGAGCTAAGCATCGTACGGTGGATGATCAAAGTCCTCGGTCCCTACATAGTGAGATCATGTAGGCAAAAAGTATGCGTTAGTACGTTCGAATGTACTAAGTATACGGGGTGCAATGCATATAACTTACCGAATCCTGCATACAATGTTAGATGAAAAGGGCATAATAGATAGAAAGAGACATATAACAAGGAAAGTAATATAACGAGATGCTATGAAATTCATGATGCATGGAGTGCAGATGATACGCACACATATATATAGTGGGAATGTGACCTCAACCGACATCAATAAGACCAAACGAGCTATTACTTGGAATCCCGATGAATAACCTTCACTGGTAAAGAGGTGGTCTAATTGACAAAGGTAATCCATACTTCACCTTACGGGCACTCCCATTTTGTATGAAGTAACCTTCCTTACGGGCACTCCCATTTCGGATAGGATTTTCACATATAGCATATCATATCACATTATACTTCACCTTACGGGACTCCCATTTTGTATGAAGCAACCTTCGTTACGGTCACTACTATTTCCGATAGGATTCTCATGACCTATGTTAGGAACATAGTTCAAGAAGAGAGAGAGAGAACCCTCAATCCATCAGTGCTAAGTCGTCATCCCACAAGAATACTTATAATATACATATTACATGCTCTCAAAGAGGAGTAAGTCTTATCAAATCATTCAATGCATTTTTAGGCCTAAAGGCCAAATCTCATTCATAATAGTTCATATTTAGGCTCAAATGCCAAATCATATTCATAATTCACAAGCCTCATGCATAGGAATAACTCATTCATAAATACATAATGGTGCAAGCATCCATATTGCTCAAAGAGCCATAATCATAGACATACATGTGATCACATTCTTGTCATAACCAATATCTTGTCAAAATCATATAATAAAATATAATTGGGCTTAACCCATTTCATAATTTCCATAAATTTTCATAATCATGAGATGCATATGCTATGCATGAAATGTGAGTGACATGGGTAATTTAGATTCGATCTAAAATCATCAATATAATATGAAATTCAAGTGAAAACAAATTAAATCCACATTTAAAATCATAATATAATCACCCATGCATAAACCTTAAAAAGGGACATGCATATTCATAATTTCATGAACTCAACGTAATTCATCATATTATTGTTTAAATCAACTTAAAATAAGTAAATAAACATAAACCATATATTAATAGAATTTAAGGAATCATAATATTCAAAACCCCAATTCTAGAATAGCTAAAATTTCATGAAAAGTGCTAGAAAAGTTTTGGATCTCCTTAGTTGAAAGGAACCAAATATCAAACTCACATACCTAGACCCAATGGAGAATTTCCGTGAGAAATTTGAAGAAGAAAGGTGTTTGACTTGATCCTCAAGTGTTCTTGAGAGAGTTTTGAGAGTATTTTTCAAATGAGAGGAGTGGAATTTGAATTTAAGAATAGGTTTTGGGTCATTAGGAAGTCTTAAGATAACATAGGAAGTACCAAAAGGTCATTAGGATAATTAGAATTTACGAACACGCCATTAATGAAACGGATGGAAAAAAATTGCAGTGTGACCCTATACTGGAGGGTACACGACCTGTGTGACACTACACGGTCCGTGTACCTTTGTCATGTACCATGACTTAGCCAAAAACCAACATTACACAAAGACTCCACCACTTAGAATATTTTGAGCAAAAGGTATACCATAACTTTACACAAAGACTCCAACACTTAGAATATTTTGAGCAAAAATTGTACCACATGGATGGGCTCCACAGGCCGTGTGGAGCCACACGGTTAGTGTGACATGCCCATATACAGACACTTAGCGATATTTCACAAAAAAAGTTATGAGACGGTGATTTATACTTAAAAATATTTTCACTCCAGAAGCTCCATGGAGGGCCTCACGACCCCTGAGACATCACACGGTTCGTATAAGGGGCCTTGTGACTTCACTTAGTCCCAAAATTGTCATTTCAAGCTTAAGGCCATTCACACGGCCCTCCATACGACCTTTGAAGTGTCACACGGCTTGTGTGGGGTCCAAGTGTGACCTGCCTTAGCTCGAAACTCCACACCAAGGCCACACTCCCAAAATTAAGGCCAAGTGTTGTGTCACTGGAGGCCACACAGCTCGTGTGACCTCACACTGGCGGTGTGATCTCCCTTGAGACGACACTTGGTCCAAATTTTTTCCAAAGTAAAATTCTTAAGCTCCAATGAAGCCGTGCAATATCTGGGTCATTACATCATCTCCCTTTGGGAGCATTCATTCCCGAATGTGCAAGAACAAGGCTTGAATTAAAACATGAAACTTCCAGATACAAGATACAATGCATAGTTCACTAGTTGAAAATCATAACGCAGTTAAAACTCATGCCGAAATGTATTCAAATCATTTAAAACATCATTTAAATCATTTTAATGCACATGTAAGCATGTCATGCCATGAGACGTAAGAATCGAAAGGATTAGGGCCATTTGGAGGAGGAAGAACCTAATACATAGGCTTGAGTAGATTGGAAAAGGTAGGGATATCATTTCATCATGTCCAACTCAAGGGCCTACACGTGACACGATGCAAGAGGAACCCAAAGGGAGCCCAAGTAAGCCTCTTAGAACATCATTACACATCCTTGGCCGCGGAAGCAATAAGAACATACATCAAGAGATAATAAAGTTGGCAATCGGGGCTAAGGGAAAATACTCTCATATCATAGACATCAAGAACAATAGAGTCAAGGCTCTTAGAATAGATACATAACATGTCCAACAAACACCTTTAATACATACATAAGAGCGGGGGACAAGACAAAGCAACTGCGCTCACGCTCATAGTTAAATAGATAATAAAGAAGAATGTCTTGATACATAATAAGAGCAACATAGACTAAGGTCCCCAAAGTGGAGGACTCACCACAAGCTTGAGTAATATCAATCTAGCCACGTGGAGGAGGAGGATGATCAACTTGAACACCAGTCCCTACATGGTGATGTCGTGTAGGCAACAGTATGCATTAGTACGTTTGAATGTACTAAGTATGTAGGATCTAATGCAACAAGAATTAGGCATCATAGTCAAAATGCATAACAATAGGCAATAGATATAATATAATAATATGGCATGTATGATCAATGCATAAGTAAAACATGCTTAAGTAGCTCATGCTCATATAGGATATCATATGTGTAGAAGAGACCAAGCTAGATTTCCGAAGTACAAACCCCTTGGTAGGTTGGTGATGATGCCTCCCTATCACTTAGGTGGTGAGGTACTAACCCCTTACTAGGTTCGTGATAATGCCATCGCATCACCTAGGTGGTGAGGTGCAGACCCCTCACTAGGTTGATGAGTACAAACCCCCAACGAGGTTAGTGATGATGCCGCTCCATCACTAGGTGAAAAAGTACAAACCCTTCACTAGGTTGATGAGTAAAAACCCCCATCTAGGTTATCCGAGTTCTTAGTCCCCCCGGATTGGGCATGGTCTAATGCAATACTTTATATAGAACTTATCATATACATAAGCTCATTTCATCATCATGTAGTCAATCATATCATATCTCATGCTTTTGACCTTTAATTCCTTAAAAAAAACATAACCGGACATTTTATCAAACACTTAGAGAGTGTGTAATGCTAGTATAAAACCATGAAATATAGAGATGAAACCATGCAAGAAGATCCTTTGTAAAACCATCAATCAACACCTTGCAACACCCCAAGCAACATACATCAAAATCCCTTCTTAAATCTTACAATAAATCAAAGATTTATAGCTCAAAACATAGCAAAACAGTCACAATTTCATATAGCTTAAACATAGTATGTAGTGAATTTCATAATAAGCAAGTCTCATTTGCAAATCAACTTTAAATCATGCAATTTGAGTAAAATAAGGCTTGGGTATCATGGGTGAAAGGAACTTATGAAAGAAACTCACATACCTTAGCTTAGAGATGAACTTGGTGATGATTGGAGATGGAGACTTGAATCTTGAAGAAGAACCTTGAAGGAAAACCTTAGTTCCGGATGAGGGTTTGGGACTTGAATTTGGGAGTGAAAATATGGCTAAGTGTTTGAGTGAGTATTGAGAAATGTTTTGGGTGATATGAAGGTGAAATATGGCTAAGTATATGTAAAAACACGTTTGGGAATACTTGGGTCTAATACTTAGAAAATTTTGGATGAAGTAAAAAAAAACAGTCACCAAAATATACTGGTGCGCGTCGCAGAAGCAGCGCGCACAACTCTCTAGAATTTGCATTTTTGAAATTCATAATTGCTAATCTTGCGCTCTTAAATCGGGGTTAGACCCTTCTTCACCTAATTTTGACCTCCTGAACAAGAATATGAAATCGGATTGTTGAAATAATGAATGGATTTTGAGATATACGGAATTTAAAATTTCGAGCATTTAGAGGCACATTTCGAGCACTTTTTGGGATCGTTTCAAACTCTACCTCCCATGTAGCACTCTTCATATGTTGGTTGCTCCAAAGTACTTTTATCGAAGCTATATCCTTATTACTAAGCCATTTCACTTGTCTATCCAAAATCTCTATCGGAACCTTCTCATAAGACAAGTTTTCCTCGACCTCAACACCCTCCAAGGGCACAATAGTGCTAGGATCACCAACCAACTTTCTCAACATAGACACTGGAAGACTGGAGCTCAAATCCAGAGGCAACTCCAACATATAAGCCATGTTCCCAATTCGCTCCACAATATCATAAGGTCCTATATATTGGGGGCTTAGCTTACCCTTCTTGCCAAAACACATCATACCCTTCATAGGAAAAACCTTCACATACACTCAATCCCCAACATGAAACTCAAGATCTCTCTTCCTCACATCTAAATAAGACTTTAGGCTGTCTTCGACCTTTATCTAATCAACTTCACCTTCTCCATAACCTCCAATACCAAGTTCAGACCAATCAAGGTCATTTCTCTCAATTCAAACCATGCCACCAGAGATCTAATCTCCTAGCTTACAAAGCCTCAAACAGTGCCATACCAATGCTAGCATGAAAACGATTATTATAAGTAAACTCAATGAGTAGAAGATGGTCATCCCAATTACCTTTGAACTCCAACAAACAGGCCCTTAACATGTCCTTTAAGTTTTGAATTATTTTCTCAGCTTGCCCATCAGTTTGAGGATGAAAAGCGGTGCTCAAATTAACCTTAGTTCCAAGTCCCCTTTGGAACGACTTTCAAAAGTGAGAAGTAAATTAGGTGTCACGATCCGATATGATAGATTTATTTTAGGCATATTTATACGCCTAATTAGCCAAAAGTACCCATAAATAGAGCCTAATAGAATCTAGGCGTTTTTAGTTTGTTTTTTTTCATTTTGCTAATACGAGGCCAAGTGCGCTGTTTAGTTGTGTTTTTTAGGTACTTTTGATCAAATTATGAAATTTTGAAGTCACACCTAGATTTGAAGGAAGATCAGGGCCCGGGATTTACAACAACAACGATACCTTGTGGAATCCCACTAGTGGGGTCTGGGGAGGGTAGAATGTATGCAGACCTCACCACTACTTCATAAAAGTAGAGAGGCTGTTTCCTGGGATTTGGAAGATAAAAATCAGTTGAAGCAGCAAAAAGACTAAAGTTTATGTCGCAGACTTGGGATGACGTTGTGGAAGCTAAAAAATGAATTAAAAAAGGCACAAAGCAGAAAAATAGGCACAGTCCGGATCGCGGGCTTGTGCTAAAGATGGAAAAAATTGTCCAGTCAGCAAAATAAGTGGAAACCCAGTGGACAAGAGGTCCGCAGCGGACTTGAGGATGCTAAGTGAAAATTCAAGTTATGAGATTTTTAATTACATTCTATCAAAAATCTTTAGGTTTGTTATATTGGTTTTTTTTATGCAAGAACAGAAAAAGAGACGACTGAAAAATCTTTCTCTAAGGTTACTTTGGTTAGTTTGATCTTTATTACTTAGTTTTTAATGGTTTCTAGGTCTTTCATGATGTACGTAGTGACTATGAGTGGCTAAGTCTCCATATTCTGGGATTATAGCCACAAACAATGTTAGTTCTTGAGTTTTGACATCTATGAATGGGTTCGATTGATTATTCCTATATTATTTTAATCTATACTGCAAAGTCTGGCCAACTAGGTGGTAAATTAGTTGTTCACTCTGAATTCAAGAGATGTTGGAGTGAATAGAACACAGTAATATAGGGAGTTTGTTTGACTAGAAAACTACATTGATTCGTATAAGGGAGACCCATGACAACTACCTTTATATCTAGCTCGGTTCAAAATAGGAGAAGATAACATTAATACATTTTTTTTGGTTTGTATCCCAACTCAACGATGTAGTTAGACAGTCAATAATAGTAGGTCGACAGAAGCATGCAACCTTGTTCAGGTAATTTAAACCCCATGAATCAGTAGTCAGGAACCCAATCATAAGTGCAAATATTGAAACTAAACGGAGTTGTTACGGCTACAATCTTGAGATTGCTCATTTAATTGATATCTTAATAACAAAAAGCAATTTAGTTTAGAAGTAATTTAGTCATTTAATTTCTTTACATAAAAGTTCACACATTATTACTAAAAGCACTTCAAATGTGATAGTTTGGATTAGTTGCTGATTTCATTCAAATACCTTGGGTTCGACAACCCGACTCCTTAATCAGGGCCACTGTATTACTTATGAGACTACGTACACTTGTGTGTGTTGGGGAGCAACAAGTTTTGGCGTCGTTGCCAGGGATTTGAAGCAAATTAGTTGATTTTCTATTTTGTCTTGTTTTGTGGTATTCACTAAATTTGATCTTAGTTGTGCTATTTTGCAGGTAATTGGTCTATAAGATAGAAGATCAGAATTCTTGCTTTCGTCAATCAAGGAGGAGAGCAGGGGTTCTATTTCAAATGCCACCGATTGAACTCTTTGAATAGGAGGATCAAAATGAGGGTATAGTAGAAACTGATCCTATTGGAGAGGAAATAGCGAACGCAAGCCCACCTGCACCAGTAGCACCTATACCACTGGGATTGAGGCTAGTTCAGGATGTGTCAATCTTGAGAACCACTAATGTCACTAGCTTTTTTCTCAAGCCAGAGCCTGTTGGTCAGTAGGAGCTAAAGCAGAAAATGGTCTAGTTGCTACACTCTATTGGATAGTTCATCGAGCTACCATATGAAGACCCACAAGTCCATCTTCAGAACTTTCTAGAGATTGTTGATACCTTAATCCCCACAGGGGTGGACAGAGACTATGTAAGGATGACCTTGTTCCCCTTCTCACTGCTGGGGGAAGTACGAAGGTGGCTACAAATTGAGCCACCAAACTCTATCACATCCTAGGATGATCTTGCCCGCAAGTTCCTCATGTGATTCTTCTCGTCTGGAAAGACAAGGAAACTCAGGAGTGAGATTCTGAGCTTTAAGCAAAGGCCTGGAGAAAATTTGTATCAAGCTTTGGATAGGTCTAAGACTTTTTCGATCAATTGTCCACACCATTGTCTAGCTAACGAGGTACTGGTCCATACCTTCATTGAAGGATTGGAACCCAATACCAAGATTCTCCTTGATTCAGCTGTAGGGGGACAACCATTGGAGAAGACAAGCATTGAATTGTATGCTCTTGTCAATAGGATTTCTCAAGGAAACCTAGAGGATAAAGCCAATCGATGGTCCAAAAGCAGGCCGATGTGTTGGAGATTAATGCTATAACTGCCCTGCAGGCTCAAATGTTGGCCATGCAGAACATGATGATCACCTACTTCAACAATCTGGCATTGGGTCAACAACAGAAAGCACTAGTAGCAATGGGTCAACCATCAACCCCAGCCAATATGGTATAACAACAACAGAATGGTTGGTGTGATGTTTGCGGAGGAGGTGACCACATTGCTGAGTTCTATGGAGCAAATCCTGAAGCAGTAAACTTTGTGGGCAATACCAACAAAGGCAGATATCAAGGCTTCGGGAAATCATATAATCCAAATTGAGGAACCACCTGAAATTTCTCATGGGGTAGGAATCAGCAGAATCATGGGCCACCCAGCAGGGTGGTAATGCTTATCAAAATCAGCAAGTGCAGCAGCAGCAAGACAGGCCAACCCAAGCAATATGACTGACAGTGAGGTGTTAAGGCAGACTCTAGCAATCTAGAATAGAAAAAAGAAGAGGATATTTGGACGAACAAGCAGGATCTCTAAAACTTGGAGAAGCAGTTAGGACAGTTGGCCAGCTTGATGAACTCTAAGGTACCACTGATCCTAACCCGAAGCAAGTTAATGTAGTCAGCACTAGAAGTGGAAGGCCTTTGATTGAGTTAGTCCTAAGGAAGAAGGATGGGGCTGACCAAAGTACTGCATAAAACATCGAGGCTGGTAATCCCAGCTCAAATACTGATGAAGGAAACTCCATTGCGTAAACCTCCCCCTCCATTTCCACAGAAGCTAAAAAAGAAAAAAGAGGATGACTGTTTCCAGAAATTCATAGTGCTGCTAAAGCAAGTACAAATTAACTTACCTTTGATTGATATTTTGCAGGGAATCCTGAAGTATGTCAAGGACATTGTCGCCAACAAGAACAAGTTGGCTGAATATAAGACTGTGGCACTCACAGAGGCCTATAGCTCTAAGATTCTTTATCGAAACACTTTCCAACCAAGTTGAAGGATCCTGGTAGCTTTACTATGCAAACAACTATTGGGAACTGTCTGAATGTAAGATGATTGTGTGATCTGGGTGCAAACATCAACCTCATGCCCAGTTCCAAGTTCTTGAAGTTGGGCCCAGGAAGATCAAAGCCCACCGCGATCATCTTACAATTGGCGGATCGGTCTGTAGCAAGGCCAGATGGTGTGATTGAGGATGTTGTAGTCTAAGTGGGATATCTTATCTTCCCCATGGACTTCATCATCTTGGATACCGAACCAGACCCTGAGGTCCCATTCATTCTCGGCCGCCTGTTCCTAGCTACAGGAGGGGCATTGATTGACATAGCAATAGGGGGAGGCTTACCATGAGAGCCCATGATAAGGTTGAGGTCTTTGATATCTATAAAACAATGAAGCTACTAGCTGCATATGATGATTTGGCAGCCATCACAATGATAGAAACTGCGATTGTAGTGAGCCAAGTTGAGATACATACCCACTAGCCAGAGTATTGCTGAATCAAGGGCTAGTGAATGATGCTGAGGCCAAATAAATTGAGAATGTGCTGAACACTCACAATGTAAGCATGCTTAAGAAAATGGCCGAGCTATTGAATAGGGTAATGGGACCACCACCCAAGCCTTCAGTTGAAGAAGTTCCTTAGCTTGAGCTGAAGCTATTGCCATCATACCACAGGTATGAATTTCTTGGTGAAAATAATACTTTACCCGTAATCTTGTCTGCTTCATTGTCTGCAGCCCAGGTGGATGCTGCTATGGCTGTTCTAAAGAAAAGAAAGAGAGCAATAGGTTGACAGATGCCAGACATCCATAACATTAGCCTAGCCCTTTGTATGCACAGGATTTTCATGGAAGAAGGTCACAAGCTAGTGGCCCAACACCAGAGAAGATTAAACCCAATTTTGAAAGAGGTGTTCAAGAAGGAAGTAATCAAGTAGTTAGATGCAGGTATCATCATTCCCATATCAGACAACAAGTGGATAAGCCCTTTGCAATGTGTCTCTAAGAAAGGAGGGATGACGGTTGTCACCAATGAAAAGAATGAGCTGATACCAACTAGAACGATGATGTGTGTCAGAAATTCGTCGAATCAGTTTGTTAAGTCTTTTTTATTTCATCTGATTGATAAAATCAAAAAAATGGGGAGGGTTTTGTGTCTATTAATTCAATCAAATACACTGAGTAGTTGTCATCGCCTGGCACGACAGAAGAAAGTCAAACTCGATTGAAGGCAGGCAAAAGGAGAGCAACTTCAACTAGAAAGATATTGAAATGAACACCTTCCTATTACTGATTAACTCTTATCTAGCCCATTCTATGGGACTGTAGCGTCCATCCGCCATAATGTCTATACAAAGGATTGCGTATGGGAAATATTGAAACCGTCCTTTCTAGTAGTATCACTACTGTCTTTTTTGCAGCTTTTGTTATTGCAGGAACTATGTGGTATGGTTTGGCAACTACCCTGATTGAATTATTTGGGCCCACTCGTTATAAATGGGATCAGGGGTACTTCCAGCAAGAAATATATTGAAGAGTTAGTGCTGGACTAGCAGAAAATTAAAGTTTATCAGAAGCCTGGTCTAAAATTCTTGAAAAATTAGCTTTTAATGATTACATCAGCAATAATCCGGCAAAAGGAGGTTTACTCAGAGCAGGTTCAATAGATAACGGGGATGGAATAGCGGTTGGATGTTTAGGACACCTTGTATTTAGAGATAAGGAGGGGCGTGAACTTTTTGTACGTCGTATGCCTACTTTTTTTGGAACATTTCTGGTCATTTTGGTAGATGCCGATGGACTACAGAAGGTTGAATGATGCTACCAGAAAAGACCTAGTGCCCTTCATTGATTAGATGCTAGACAGACTTGCAGAGCAAGAGTCCTACTATTTCTTAGATGGCTACTCGGGGTAAAATCAAATCACCACAGCACCCGAAGACCTGGAGAAAACGACCTTCATATGAAACCTATGCTTTCAAACGTATGCCTTTTGATTTGTGCAATGCACCAACCACTTTCCAAAGGTGCATGATGGCTATATTTCATGACATAGTGGAGGACTTTGTGGAGGTGTTCATGGATGATTTCTCTATCTTTGGTGAATCCTTCGAGGTGTGTTTGCGGAATCTAGACAGAGTTCTACCAAGATTTAAGGAGACTAATCCACTTCCTGGTCAAGGAGGGGATACTATTAGGGCACAAACTGTCAAAACGCAGGTTAGACGTGGACAAAGCGAAAATTGAGGTGATAGATATGCTGCCTCCACCAGTGTCAGTCAAGGGAGTTCGAAGTTTTCTTGGACATGCGGGTTTCTACCCCAGATTTATCAAGGACTTCTAAAAACTTTCAAAGCTTTTATGCGCCATCCTAGAGAAAGAGGTGTCCTTTAACTTGTGATGCTTCTTGCTTGTAGTTATTTGAGTTGTTGAAGAAGAAGCTGGTTGAGGCTCTAATATTGATAGCACCTGACTGGGAGCTCCCATTTGAGCTTGTGTGCGATGCTAGTGATACAATAGTGGGTGCTGTGTTGGGGCAATGCAGAGATAAAGTATTCCACTCCATATACTATGCCAACAAGACTCTGGATGTAGCCCAAAACAATTACACATTTATTGAGAAGGAGATACTGGCATTAGTATATGCGTTTGACAAATACAGAACATACTTGGTTGGGACCAAAGTCATTGTGTTTACAGATCATGTTGCAGTGAGATACTTATTCAACAAGAAGGATGCTAAGCCCCACTTGATTAGATGGATCTTGCTGCTCCAAAAGTTTGATATTGAGATTAAGGATCACAAGGGGTGTGAGAATCAGATTGATGATCACCTGTATCGGTTAGAAAATGATGCTCACATTAGTTAGCAAATGCAAATCAAAGAAGAGTTCCCAGATGAGCAACTATTGACAAATGAAATAGAACAGCTACCGTGGTATGCAGATATAGTGAATTACTTGATGAGTGGTGGTATTTCCTCCTGATGCTACATATCAGCAAAGAAAGAGGCTGGCTCATGATACAAAGGTGCTTTTATCTAGGATGAGCTGTATCTCTTCAAGTAAGGGGCAGACCGAATGGTGAGAAGATGTATTCCTGAGACAGAGATGCAGAATATCTTAGAGAGGTGTCATGCCTCTCTATGTGGGGGTCATCATGGTGATGAACGGACAACACACAAAGTGCTGTAATCAGGTTTCTTCTGGCCCACTCTCTTCAGAGACACTATACAGTTTGCTAAGGCTTGTGATGCTTGCCAAAAGACTGGCACCATATCTCAAAGGCATAAGATGCCCCTAAACAATATCTTGGAGGTCAAGATCTTTGATGTTTGGGGCATATATTTCATGGGCCCATTCCCACCATCTTTTGGCCATCACTACATCCAGGTAGCAGTTGATTATATGTCTAAATGGGTGGAAGCAACAACTCTCCCAACTAATGATGCTAAGGTGGTAAGCAAGTTTCTAAAGAAGCACATCTTCACTCGTTTTGGAACTCCAAGAGCTATCATTAGTGATGGAGGCACACATTTCCTTAACCAAAAAGTGAATAATCTTTTGGCTAAGTACAGAGTAAGGCACAGATTGTCTATAGCTTATCAACCACAAACGAGTGGCCCAGTTGGGGTGTCGAACCAGGAGGTTAAGCAAATCTTGCAGAAGTCGGTGAATGCCACCCGAAAATATTGGGTTGTAAAGCTTGATGAAGCATTGTGGGCGTACCAAACAGCGTACAAAACCCCAATCGGCACATTACCATACCGATTGGTGTACGGTAAGGCTTGTCACCTCCTATTTGAGCTCGAGGACCAAGCCTACTGGGTGATTATGAGGTTGAATCTAGACCCAGAGCTTACTGGCAAAAAAAGATTAGAACAACTAGAGGAGTTGGATGAGTTTTGGTTCCAAGCTTATGAGAATGCTAAGCTGTATAAGGAGCGAACAAAGAAATGGCATGACTGGCACATCATCAAGTGAAACTTTGAGCCGGACCAACAGGTATTGCCTTTTAGCTCTTATTTGAAATTGTTTCTAAGTAAGCTGAAATCGAAGTGGAGTGGACTGTACGTGGTGGTGGCGGTGACACCCCATGGAGTAATGGAATTGAAGGATGAAACCTCCAACCAAACTTTTCTAATAAATGTTTAACATGTCAAGCATTACTACGGTGAAGACACAACCAAGTTTGAAGAGGCCATTGAGTTGGCCAATGATGAATGAGTACATGGGGTGTGTCGTGACGCAATGGTAAATCAAGCGCTGAACGGGAGGTAACCCGTGGTGCAGTAATAGGTATCTTAATTTTCTTTATTTTATTGTAAAAAAAAATAGATTCTATACTTGATTTTGAAAAATTGCACAAGTCTGGGTCCACGATAGTGGAGCGTCGTGGATCTTGTATGTTTTTGTGCAATTTTTTCATCCTCAATTCCTGATGATCCGTTGGTTATTTTTTGATCAAATTAACTTGTTTTAGTGTTTTGTAGTATATTCAATTGTTCGGGGGATTTTACAGGTCCGAAGCTCAAAACATATATTTTTTTTTGAGCTCCAACCAGTATGCATCTGCAACTGCACCGTGGCACAGAGGCAACGTGGATGCTCACTGTTTTTGCGCTTGGGACAACTCAAAACATGAAAAAATTGTAAGGCACGGTCCGCGACCCTTTGCAATGCGGACGTGGCATGGAAACGTGCTATTCTTACCATTTCCCCACGTGACCCCACCTTTTTAAATACCCGCAACCCATTTTTCCCCCATTCTTTCCCATTCCCCTAACTCCCAAACCCTTTATTTTACATTTTTCTCTCATTCCTTCTTCCTAATCCACCCCAAATTCAAATCACTCTGCGTCTCACACCAATATTCTTCAATTTCATATCATCTCTTGTGCATTCTCCAAGTAAGGTATGTGTTCTCTCCTCAATTTTTTGTTTGTTTTTCTTAACTATTGGGGTATATCCCTCTTGAGTTTGGGGATGAAATTGTAGTTGGGGAAAGTTGTTGTGTGGTTAATCTTGGTTAACTGTTGTGGGAGTACAAAATCTTGGCCGAATTGTGCTACATTGTTGTGGGTGAAAACCCTAGGCCAAATTTGAAAGTGAATTTGGGGAAAGTTGGGGATTTTTTTATAGTCTTTCACTTGAATTGTTGATCATGTGTTGCTATTGTGTTGGGATTTGATAAAGTTCAAGTGTGGGGTTGTATAAATGGTCATATGATGAAGGGTTGCGTGACCCTGATTTCACTTATGCTTGAATGCACTGTGCTTAGGGGTTGAATTGCTTAAAATAACTATTGTGAATTATGGGTTGAATGTGTGATTGATGAAACTGGTGTTTGAAAGTGTTGGGGTGGTTTTGTGCCTTGAAATAGGGGATGTGCGTCGAATCATTCTCTAAACTAGCCCGTATGATGTTGCGAAGTCTGAATACCTTCTACATATCAGCTTAATTATAAGTGTGGGGTCATGGGGGTGTAGTTCACTAGGTAGTAGGGACCATGTTGTGTTCTTGTATTTATTTTGGGCTTGTTGTGTGTCTACAGGTTATCATGTCTTTTCGTACATGTGGATCAGGCCAATCTAGTATGGCAGGGGCCTCGAATACTAGGCGAAGGGCCAAGGACATAGTAGAAGTGCCCAGAGCTTCGAAGAGAAGGGGCCAACAGGTCTGTTTTGGAGTGAAAGCTGTTTATCCGGAGAGGAAGTGATGGTATAAATCCCACATGAGACCAAGTACTACCCGGATGTCCCTATGGATGCCGACTCTTTAGGCCAAGAATACCCCTACATTCTGCATCGCTGCTTGGAGCTAAGGCTAAATTTCTTGTTTGAGGAACTTCGGCCTTGGAATCTCGGTATGGTCACGGAATTTTATGCTAATATGAGTAAGGAGCTATGGACTCAATCAGTGATCATCAGAGGAGTGGAGGTAAACATCTCTCCACTTGCCATTAACAGGGTCCTTGACACTTTAGAGGACATTCCAGCGGGTGTTTTCCAGGAGCTCTACCTTCGCCCGCCATACTAGGCCATCAAACATGTACTTGCCAGGGAGAATTCCACTGCCAAGTGGATTCGCCATGCTGATAAGGGATATTATCTCTCCTTCGCTTTAGCCCACATGAAGAGGTAAGCACAGGTCTGGGTCAAAATTGTGACCCACTCTTTCTTTTTGGGACAGTACTTCACCAGTGTAACGAGGGATTGAGTGTGTCTTGCTTATGCGCAGATGATAGGAATGGATGTGAACTTTGACGCCATATTTAGAACTGCTATGCGGAAGGCCAAAACACAGAAAGGATGCAAGTATGCCTTTAGTAGCCTTTTTGCTGAATTATGGCATCTTGCAGGTGTATGTACTGAGGAAGCAGACTATTGCCCCAACATTCATGCCCCCTATGTTGCCACAAACATTAAGGGGCCTAAAGTGGCCACGAGGCCGGTGCTCACCACTGCTGTAAAATGCCACTGTGATGAGTTGGTTATGGCTCGCAAGTACGGGCTTGAGATGCTGAGGCACAGCATCGGCGACTGCCCATCCATACCTGAGGAGCTCCAGGAGGTCGAGGCTCGATACCCACTCAATGCCCATGCAAATGTAGTGTTGGGTATCGGGCGTAAATTTGTAGAGCCGTGGAGGATGTCCTTACAAATCCCGGTGAGGCACATGCTGAGTCAGACTCGGAGGGTGACGAGATAGAGGAAGAGCCTCCTGACTATGTTGGGGGTTAACCCATTCTGCCAGGGCTCGAGGATTGAGCACCATGATTCCCACTTCACAGGTTTTTTATGGTTAGCACTGAGGGCAGTTCTAAGTCTTAAGTGTAGGGTAGGGACTGTTCTGTTGAATATGTTTCATTTATGTTAGTTTGGCATGTATTAAGATTCTTTTTATTTCCTAGCTATGTTGCTACGTTATGTTTTATGTTGGACAACATTTCCTTTATTTTGAGTCTATAATTATTGACTGTGAGATGCATGAATGCTTGAATGAGAATGTTCTTATGATGCATTATTTTAGTGGTAGTTATTTATATTTGACTCTTGTGGTTGTGCTGTGAATAGTATTAGTAATCATAATTGAGTGACGGGGCTCTTTGATGGACGGATGACGACCGTCCTAAGGTCATTCGTCAAATTGAGTCTTATCTTGAGTATGGTAGTTGTACAAACAAGCATGCGAACCTAGTGACCGATCATGCGAACTGCTAGTAATCAGATGCTTGATCCTTGTAAGCCATAAATGTGTAGATGCTTAATAGTGAATTCATGTGAATATTGTAATGGTAATTCTAGTGTTGGCCTAATGGTGATAATGTGCTAAGAGTGAGTGAGCAAAATTTTGAATCTCTGTTGCAATAGCTTCTAGAACTTGCCGGTATGTAGATTGAACTTGGTAGGAATTGAAATTAGAGGTAAGGATCTGGGCATTTCTTTGGTGCAGACATTGTGACACATTTATATCCACCTAATGACATAATCCTTAGTTAGCCCTTTTGAGCCTTAGCCTTTTCTTTGGTTAGCCACATTTCAAGCCGATCCCTTTTCTTTGGTCAATTACCCGTGTTTGATCCTAGTTCCTAAGCGCTTTGGCACGATGATTCAGAGGAGAGGGAACTTGAATGGACACCCAAAGGATGAGCAGTAGTAGAGTTGAAAATATATAATTTTGACCCAACCAGTGCTGATCCGCAACCAGTGTGCTTCTCGGACCAAATGCGCAAGCACACTGGTTTTGAAAAAAAAATTATTTCTTTTTATTGTATTTATATGAATAAATGTTTTGTAAATGGTATGGAGTATTTAAAGTCTTATATAGTAAAGATGCAATAAAATGTGTTGAATAGGGAGGGTTGAAAGTGATGAAATAAGAGAAGTGTAGTTTAAGCTAGGAGCGCTTGTGGGTTAAGCCTTGTTAGCCATATCCATAAAAGTATCCCACTAGATTGCAGCCTACATTACAACCAAATAAAAGACCTATGTGATCCTTTCAGGAATATCCCAACTAGGTCTAAGTCATACATTACGGGCAAGTCTATGGGACCTAGAAGCAATGTCAACCATCTTTTCGTAGAGAGAGAGTTGTTTGTGTACCCATCTTTAATCTTTTATCTAGGTTCTTAGTGGTGTGCATTGGTAATTCTTCTGGGTGAGTGCACATGATCATCAAGGGTCGGTAACTAGATGAGCTATTAAATATTCTGCATGAGTCCGCATTTATACATGAGTGCTACCTGCGATTGATTCTACTAGGGGTCTTGAGAATTGTTCACTATGGTTCAAAGATTTTGGTCGTGTGATGTTCGTTGTGCATAATGTCGTAGGGAGTCTCATGCATGTGTCTTAATTTTCCCGAGGACAAACAAAGCTCTAAGTGTGGGGTGGTGATCTTAGGCGTATTTATCCGCGTAATTAGCCAAAAATAGGTAAAGTCATAGAGTCTAGGCGTTTTTAGTTTGTTTTCTCTTATTTTGTTAACACGATGCCAAGTGCATCGTTAAGTTGTGTTTTTGTAGGATTTTTTGATAAAATTATGAATGTCCAGAGTCACACTTGGATTTAAAAGAAGAACGCATCCCCAGATTTAGAAGATAAAAATCAATTAAAGCAGCAAAAGGACTAATGTTTGCGTTGCAGACTTGGGATGAAGTTGTGGAAGCTGAAAAATGAAGAGAATAAGGCGGAAGCAGAAAAATAGGCACAGTCCGCATCGCGGACTTGTGCAAAAGATGGGAAAAATTATCCAGTCATCAAAATTAGCGGAAATCCAGTGGAATAAGAGGTCCGCGTCGTGGACTTGAGGATGCAAAGTGAAAATTCAAATTACGGGATTTTTAATTATATTCTATCAAAAACTTTAGGTTTTTCATATTGGTTTTTTACGTAAGAAAAGAGAAAGAGACGAATGAAAAACCTTTCTCTAAGGTTACTTTGGTTAGTTTGATTTTTATTTCTTGGTTGTTAATGCTTTCTAGGTCATTCATGATGTACGTAGTGAGTATGAGTGGCTAAGTCTCCTTATTCTAGGCTTATAGCCATAAAGAATGTTTAGTTCTTGAGTTTTGACATCTATGAATTAGTTCGTTTGATTATTCGTATATTATTTTAATCTATACTGCATATTCTGGCCAACTAGGTGGTAAATTAGTTGTTCACTCTGAATCGGGAGATGTTGGAGTGAATAGAACACGGTAATATAAGGAGCTTATTCGACTAAGAAACTAGATTGATTCGTGTAAGGGAGACCCGTGACAACAACCCCTACACCTAACTCGGTTCATAATATGGGAAGATAACATTAATACAATTTTATTGGTCTATCTATCCCCGTTCAACGATGTAGTTGGACAATCAATAAAGTAGGCTGGCAGAAGCGTGCAACCATGTTCACGTAATTTAAACTCTGTGAAGCAGTAGTCAGGAACCCATACATAGGTGCAAATATTGAGACTAAACGGAGTCGTTAAGGCTACAACCTGGGATTGCTCATTTAATTGATATCTTAATAACAAGAACCAATTTAGTTTAGAAGTAATTTAGTTATTTAATTTCTTTACATAAAGTCCACATACTGTTACTGAAAGCACTTCAAACGTGATAGCTTGGATTAGTTGCTGAGTTCATCAAATCCCTTGGGTTTGACAACCCGACTCCTTAACCAGGGCCACTATATTACTTGTGAGACCACGTGCACTTGTGTGTGCTGGGCAGCAACATAGATCTAGGCACACCATGCAACCTTACCAACTGTTGAATGTACAACCTTGCATAACCTTCGACACCATAAGTAGTCTTAATCAGTAGGAAATGAGTTGACTTAGTCATCCGGCCGACTATAACCCAAATGGAGTCAAATTGCTTCCGAGTCCGAGGTAACCCAACCACAAACTTCATATTCACATCTTCCCACTTCCAAGTGGGTATCTCAATGTCTTGAGTCAACCCACCGGGCCTTTGGTGCTTAACCTTTACTTGTTGACAATTAGGGCATTCGGACACAAACTTGGGTATATCCTTCTTCATACTGTGCCACCAATACACCTCTTTCAAGTGCCAATACATCTTAGTAGATCCCAGATGGATCGAATAATAAGAGTTATGGGCTTCACTCATGATTATCCCCTAAGATCATCCACATCCATAACACATAACCAATCTTGATACCATAATACACCATCTCCCCCTTGGGAGAAAACCTCTATATTCTTGTCAGCAACCAACTTCTTCAAATCAACCAATGATGGATCTAGATCTTGCTTAGCATGTACATCAATCACCACCAAGGATTCAACCCTATTTTGGACATGAATACCACCATAATTGGAATCGGCCAACCTAAGACACAACCTAGCCAACCGGTGAACATCCTTTGCCAAATCCTTTTTCTCCTCCTCAACATGAGCCACACTACCCATGGATAGGCAATTAAGAGCATCAGCTACCATATTCCTTGCCGGGATGATATTGCAGACTCATGCCATAGCCCTTAAGAAGCTCCAACCATCTCCTTTGCCTCAAGTTAAGATAGATCTCTCTAGGTGAACACGTATTGAAAGCTCTTGTGGTTAGTGAAAACATCAACATGTACCCCATACAAATAGTGTCTCCAAATTTCAAGGCAAATACCACCGCTGCTAACTCAAGATCATGAGTCGGGTAATTACGCTCATGCACCTTCAACTGTTGGGATGCATAGGCTATCACTTTACCATGTTGAATAAGCACACACCCAAACCCTATTCGAGAAGCATCACAATATACCATGAATCCGTTCAAACCATTTGGTAGAGAACACCTAAGCCGATGTGAGACAATCCTTCAAGGTCTGAGAGCTTCTCTCACATTCGTCTAACCACACATCAGATCACACAAATTTAGCTTTCTTTTGGGTCAACCTAATCAACGGGGATGTAATAGATAAGAATCCTTCCACAAACCTCCTCTAATACTAGCCAACCTAAGAAAACACCGAATGTTAGAAGGGGTCAATGGTCTAGGCTAGTTCTTTACGACCTTAGTCTTCTTCAGGTCAACCTTTATACCATCATCGGACACCACATGGACAAGAAATACTACCTCACCTAATCGAAACTCAAACTTGCTAAACTTAGCATACAACTTCTTCTCCCTCAAGGTTTAAAGAGCCAACCTCAAATGGTCCATATGCTCCCGCTCACTTCAGGAATAAATGAGAATATTATCAATGAATACAACGACAAAGCTATCAAGGAATGGCTTGAACACCCGAATCATAAGGTCCATATACTCGAAACAGAGGTCAATCTTTGAGAAATTAGTAGCCCATTGTAGTTGGTCAAATAAGTCATCAATTCTAGGCAACAGATACTTACTCTTGATGGTCACCTTATTCAATTGCCAGTAGCCAATGCACATCCAGAGAGAGCCATCTTTCTTTCTTACGAATAACACTAAAGCACCCCATGGAGATATACTTGGCCTAATGCAATTCTCTAAGAAATCCTTCAACTAATCTTTTAATTCCTTCAATCAGCTAGTGCCATTCGATAAGGGGGAATAGAGATAGGTTGAGTACCAGGAGAAGATCTATGCCAAAGTCTACTTCCCTTTCGGGAGGAATACCGAGTAAGTCTTCGGGGAACACATCCAAAAATTCATTCACCACCGGAACTGACTCAAGAGTAGGTGACTCGGACTCCACATCCTTGAACCTCACAATATGATATATCACCCTTTGGAGATCATCTTTCGAGCCTTAAGGTAGGAAATAAACCGACCCTTAATAGCAGAGTCACTACCCTTCCATTCAAGAATGGGCTCACCTGGAGGTTGGAACTTGACCTTCCAAGTTCTACAATCAATAGAGGCATATGATGTATGCAACCAATCCATTCTAAGAATCACATCAGATTCAAACATTTCTAGTTCCACAAGGTCACACGAGAAGACTTTATGTAACACAGAAATATGACAACCATGATAAAACCTATGCGCAACTACAGATTCACCCTTGGGAGTATAAACTAAAAAGGGGTCCCTCAAGGTTTCGGGACTCAAACCAAAATTAACAGCCAATAGAGGAGTCACAAAAGATAAGTTTATACCCAGGTCAAGCAAAGCTTAAGCATCAAATTCAAATACTTTTAATGTACCGATAACAACATCTGGGGTCTCCTCAATCTCCTGATGAGCATGAAGATCATAAAACCTGTTATTCCTTGGGGTAGCACCTTGAGGATCTCTTGGTTGAACTGGAGCACCTCGAGCCACATGACTCTGACCCTTTTGAGTAACATTAGGATAATCAGAAATCTTATGGCCCTTGTTATCACACCCAAAACAGGCACCCAAAACCCTCCAACAGTCACCCATGTTATGCTTCCCACACTTGTTACACGGAGGATATCCTGGTCCACCACCAACTGGTGCCTTAGGAAGAGGCACCCCTGCATTAGCCACTTGAGCATGGGAAGCTTGGCCCTGTTGGAAGTGACCGAAACTTCCACCTCTAGAACCGGAAAACCCACAATCGAACCTAGCTCTCTTGGTATCATGAACCCTCCTTTCCTTGAGTTTCTCCCTTTTAATTTGCTCAACATACACCATGAGTCTAGATATATCCATGTCTCGAATGAG